>JAQZBX010015713.1:0-37260 GCA_029593785.1 Cabassous unicinctus
AATGGATGTGTGGGGTGTTTTTGGGGGTGTGGGTGGTGGGGAGCATGGGAATCGCTGTAGTTTCTGAGTAATATTTGGGTAATCTAGGCACCTTTATAAAATGTATATATATATATAATAACATTTATGTAAACAAATGCACATATATGCATATGTATTTATATATCATTTTACAAATAAAAAAAATAAATAAATAAAGGCATCTCAAACTTAACAAGGACAAAAAGAGTTCTTTATGCTTTCTATTCTTTCCCATTTCAGTAAATGGTAATACCAGATACCCAACTGCTTAGGCAAAAACTTTGAATGCTATATTTGATTCCTTCCTTTTACTTATTCTCCATGCCCAATCCCAACACAAAACCCTGTTGTTTCTGTCCCCGCTTTGGGGATCTGCCCACTGCTCTCTACCACTGCTGCCACCACCTCAGTCCAAGCCACCGTTATCTCTTGCTGGGGCTAAAGAAATAACCTTGTAAAGGTCATCTGGATTCCACTGGAACCATTCATTCTACATGCAGCAGCCAGAGGGAACTTTTAAAAAATACAAATGTTCCCAGAGGCATAACATAGAATAAAATCAAAACTGCATTCACTGGCTTAAAAAGCCCTCAGTGATCGGGACCCCTACCTGCCTTGCAGACCTTACCCCATTCCCCTCTCCCCTTACCCACCACATCCAGCCAGAGTGGCTTCTCTCTGTTATTGGGGTTGACAGACAATATTCAGGATGCCCAGTTAAATTTGAATTCCAGATAAACAATGCATATTTTTTTAGTATAAGTATATCCCAAATATTGCATGGGACAAATGCTTACTTAAAGAAAAAAAGTTGTCTAAAATTCAAATTTAACTGGCTGTCCTGTATTTTTATTTGCTAAATCTGGCAGTCCTATCCGTCAGTCATCTTACCAAGCTCATTTCCACCTTGCAGAATTTCACCAATTGTTTCTTCTTCCTATGATGACCTTCCTCTTTTTGCATGGCTGGCTTGTTTTTGTTCTTCAGAACTCAGTTTAAATGTTATTTCCTCACACAGAATTGACCCAATCCAAAGTAGCTTCCTCGTCCTTCTTTACCACATCACCCTATTTCAATGCTTTGCATAGCAGTCATCACTTACGGATTTGTTAATTTACTGACCGATTGTTTGTTGTCTTTCTCCTCCTCCATTAAACTGTCCTTCCTAGTTCAGCACCATTCTCTCAATTACCAGAATGGTGCTGGACACATAGTAGGTGCTCAATAAATATTTGTGAATGAATGATTGAATGAAAATGTTTAAGCCACAATGCTGAGTCATCCATTAATCCTTCTACTCAAGGGGCTAGATTTAATAAATATAATAATTTTTGCTGCTTCGTCAGACATTTTTAAGCGAAATGGCTTTTTTTTTTTCCACTGTATGTGGTGGTGAAGAATACAATGAAGTCGAATAGAGTTGGTGCCATGTCTTGTTCATGTTAAGAAGCCACCAGCTTAATACCATCAGTATAAATATCAACACAATAAAAAAGGTAAATAGTGTCTTAGTATAATTATTAAAATACTTTTGACATTACAGATACCTTGAAATGATCTTGAGGACCCCCAGGGCTCCACAATCTACATGTTGAAAACCACTAACTTAGGTTAACTATATATTGGAGCCCTCCAGAGGCTCCGGACAATTCCATTACATTCTGGAAGAAAGAGCTCAGCTTTGCCTATTCTTTTTATAACCAAAAACTGTAGTCTAGCATTTAAACCTTAGTTGGCATAGTGCTTTAAACAAGAAAGATTTGATGGTCCATTCTGATGCGCTGATCAAACTTGAGTGTTGGGTCTGGATATCGTACATATAAAGGGATTTGGATGAAGCAAAAAGTCACCAAGATGGGAAGGTATTCAAAAACCATATTGCACAAGGAATCCGTAAAGACACCTGTCCCAGGTAAGAGAAGGATGAAGACAGACACAATAGCTGTTTTCAACCAGTATAACAGTTGTCATATGTAAGAGGCATTGAACTCAGTCTGTGTGGCTTCAGAGGGCAAGATATACAAGACGTATAAGGGGAGAAAGAAGAGGGAAATAGATTCTTACTCAGTGCATGAACTTCCAAACGATCAGCACTACTGAAACCTGGAACGGGCTCCTTGGTGAGGTCCACCAGTTGCCGTCATTACAAGGGTTTAGGCAGAGCCCAAATGACCACCAAACAATGATGCTGTGGAACAGGGATTGCACACCAAATGTAATTTAATGTGTGGCATGGTGAATGGGCTTGAGCCAGCAGTTCTCAACGAGGCTGTTAAAGCGTGGCCCACCACAGTCACTCGCACTCTTTGGTCAAGTCCATCAGGTGGAAACAAGGCATTCGTGTCATCATTGAAATAAATGGAGTGCCGCACTGCTTTTTTCTGTTCGTTTATCTATTGTGTCTGATTGCTTCCCACCTTTCTCCACCTCCTCCAACTCTCACCTCTGAAAATGGGATGCGTCAGTTATGACTTTAATATTTTAAATTTAGTAAAGGCTAACAATTTGTGATGGTACACAAGAACAGAACATGGTTTCAAGCTTCCCTTTGACAAACACACTTGCGTGATTCTCTGCAAGCATTTAAAACATGTTGAATAAAAGACTAACCCAAACAGATAGAATATATGACTTCTTCTAATACTGCCAAAGACTTTATAGGGGGAATTTAGCTTCCAGGGGCCATTTTAAGAAGAAAAGGAAAAATGCTTAGCAAATGAGGAAAGGAAAGGTTGAACATAGAAAATGATAAGAAAATCAATTCAGAGGTGTCAAGAAGTCATTGGTCCCAGGTGGAAAGTGGGACAAAAGAGGCTAAAGAAAATGGAGTGGAATAATGGATGAAGAGTAGAACTTAGTTCTCCTGATATTGGGAAGATATGGTAGATCTACCACTCACACTTAATAAAACTTAAAATAGTCTTTGCTTAAAAAGTCAACTAAAACACCCAATGTAATAACTGATCGAGACAAGGTTGGGTGAAAGGTTGTTGGAGAACAGGATAATCACATGGTCTGAAGCAATAACTCCAAAAATTATTAATTACAAAGGAAAACTAGCTTTTCAGTGGAGACTTCTGGTGGTCACCAACTCAACTAAATTATGAAACTTAGATGACCAATAATGCAACATCCTGACATTATGTAATGCATTAAGAAGTAGCCATCACCTATGTAGTATTATTTCTGTCATTTTATTTAACCTGAATCTGATCATAAGAAAATAATCAGAAAATTCCAAATTACGAAGCATTCTGCAACATAAACAAACAAAAAAGTACATCAAAGAGATATACCAAATAAAGGCAAAGCATGAACTTTCATTGAATTCTGAAATTTTTTTGAAGGACAGATATAAAAGAAACTTCTGAGATGTTTAGGGAAATTTTAATATGGATCAAATGTTCATGTTAATTTTCTTAGCTATGGTAATGGTACTGTGATTGGGTAAGAGAATGTTCTTCTGCTAAAGTATTTACAAATCATTCTGAAAAAAAAAAAAGATTAAGATATATGTAAGGAGAGAAATAAAGCAAATATGGCCAAATATTAACCACTAGAGAATGTAGGTGAAGATTATATGTCTGTTCTTTCTATTATTCTTTTAATTTCCTGTAGGTTTTAAATATTTTTAAATAAAAATTTAGGAGAAAAATTAATCACCCTACAACTGAGAAATCAGAGGGTAAATTAGGTGCAAATGTCTTTGGCTTTTACCTCTATATACTGGCATGAGAGTTTCTTTGCTAAAAAAAAAATCATTGGGCCCCTTTAAGAGAAAGAAATCAACAGTGTCATCAAGGAAGCTCACACTGGTCCTTGAGTCCCAGCAGAGTTTTCCTACAGAGTCAAGAACAGACCTCTCCTGAGGTACAAAGGAAAAAAAGAGGGGACTTCTCTAGGGACTCTTAACTACTTACATTCAGAAAATTAAAGAGAAACCAGATGAAAGGGAACAAGGTAAAATATTTTTATAGAGAATAAATAGTTTAAAAATAACTATTGGGTCAGATTTACTACAGTTTTATTTATTTATTTATGGAAGGTTTTACAGAAAAATCTTTCAGAAAATACAGAGTTCCCATGTTACCCCCCCACACACACACACACACAACTTTCCCTATTAGTAACATTTTACATTAGTGTGGATCTTTTTGATCAATGTTATTATAATTATACTGTTAACTATTGTCCATAGTTTACATTAGGGTTCACTGTATGTGTTGTCCAGTCTTACAGTTTTTTTTTTTTTAATTTTTATTCTAGTAAGATATTAATATATACAACCTAAAAATTTCCCCTTTCAGCCGCAAATATATAATTCAATGGCGTTAAGTTATATTCACAATGCTGAGCTACTATCACCAACTTTCAATTACCAAAACTTTTCGAATACCCTAAACAGAAACTCTGTAGCAATTCAGCATTAACTTCTCATTCCCTTCCCCCACCCTGGCCCCTAGTTCCCTGTATTCTAGTTTCTGACTCTATTAATTTACTCATTCTAATGATTTCATATCTGTGACATCATACAATATTTGTTCTTTTATGCCTGGCTATTTCATTCACCATGATGTCATCAAGATTCATCCACGTTGTAGCATGTATCAGAACTTCATTCCTTTTTACAGCTCAATAATATTCCACTATATGTATATGCCACATTTTGTTTATCCATTTGTCTGTTTATGGACACTTGGGTTGCTCCCATCTTTTGGCAACTGTGAATAATGCTGCTATGAACACTGGTGTGCAAATATCTGTTTGAGTCTCTGCTTTCAACCTAGAAGTGGGATTGCTGGGTCATATGGTAGTTCTATACTTAATTTTCTGAGGAAATGCCACAGTGCCTACACCATTTTACATTCCCACCAACCATGAACTAGTATTCCTATTTCTCCACATCATCGCCATCACTTGCTATTGTTTTTAAGAAGAAAAACATTTCAGGTACAGTATAAGTTTGCTTTCCTATCCTTTTCTATTCCCATTTATCTTTGCCTACTCAGAGGTAATCCCTTCCCTGAATTTAATTTTTAATACATTTATTTAGCTATTTTTAATATTGTTATTAGTTTGGTTTTACACTTAATATAAAAAGTCTCATATCATGCATATCATTCTGCAACTTGCTTTTCTCACCTTTGACTTTGGGATATATTTCATTCTAATATATATAGCACCAGTTTTAAAATTCTCACTATTCTCTAGTGTTCTATCATATGAAAATAAAGCAATTTATTTATGCATTGTCCTGCTGATGAATATTAAGGCTGTTCATCAGCCTAATGATTTTTTTGTTATTGAAATCAATGTTGTTTCAAGCAATGGAAGAAATTGTAACAGTGAGGTGGAAAAAAAAAAAAGAAAAGAAAACAATGTTGCAATAAGCATCCTTGTGCACATCTACTTATACTTATTTGGGAGTGTTCTCTAGAAGTGGAAATTCTGGGTTATCAGGGATATACATACTAACTTCACTCTAAAATGGCTGTACCATATTTATACCATCACTAGCAGTATAGGAGAGGTCCCTTTCTTTCATAGTCTTGTCAGTGGCATGCTGGAACTAGTTTTCACACATGAGAGCTGACTGTTTAATTTTCAGGAATTTTGTAAGCCTTTTGTTGAACCCAGTCATTATTAAAAATTAAATTATATAAACATAATTTTAAAATGATATTAAAAATGATTAAAACTTGAAATTAATCACTTTCTATATATTTTACAACAGTTTACAATTATCTGTGCTTTTGAGGTTATTTACATATTGTATCTATTTTTTTTTTTAGGAGGTACCAGGGATTGAACCCAGGACCCCATACATGGGAGGCAGGTACTCAACCACTGAGCTACATCCATACCCTCTATTGTATCTAAATGGTGGGAATGTTAATATAAAGGATTGTTTACTACTTGGCTCATTTCTTCACAACTCTTGACTTCAATAGCATTTTGGTAGCTTGAACTAGGCCACATTGGTTGTAATTACTCCAAGGAAATTGGCAAAAGCTACAAATCAGGCTTGATTTATTATTTCGTCAATTGCTTAGACTTAAGAAAATAATGGTGAAAATGTTAATAGTGTAGCTTGAACTTAAATGGTGCATTATTCTTGTAGCAATTATATTGTGAATAGCACCTAATGGAGACAGTATTTTTTCAGGATTCTAAAACCATTATCCACTTTAGCAAAGAATTATCTCATGTCATTGACACATGAGTGAAATTTTTACATATGTCTTCACTGTTTCACTTTTGTCTTACTTGTTAACATAAGTTAAAATATCAGCCAACATTCATGTCATAACTATACATCAGCTGTAACTATAGAATGGTTATAGATACAAGAATTTAGCAAAAATCAATAACATGCATTCAGTGAGACTCAATTGGCCCTATGGAATTTACAATATAGAGTACTGTATATTTTATGGTTATTCTTCAATTGTGTGCCACATATTCTTTTTATCTGTAAAATTTTAAATAAACACGAATACATGCACACATAGACACACTCACACACTACCGACTTGTTCAGAGGCAGATTTTAGTTATTATTGACATGGTAAATATTGCAATGGTATTATCAGAGTTATTAATTTTTCCAATTAAAAAGTCTAATGGACATAAATTCAAGGATAGAAAATGCTAGCTCCTTGTTGTTTTAACCTGCATTTCCACGATTACTAATGACAGATATATTTTTGGCAAGATTCCTGATAAGATCTTCCTTAATGAAATCTGTTTTACTTTGATTTCAATGAGAAAAATTCCTAGGGAACGTTGCCTCCCTGCTCCCCTCCTAGCTGTCCCACCTTTCCAGGTGCAATGCAATTGTTGGAGTACCAGGTGCTCACCACATAATCATCGATTGGACTCTTAACACTACCAGAGGGCAAAAGTGCTCCCAATGTGGATCCTGAAATAGAGGGGTGCACAGGCTTTGTGGCCAGTCAGATCTGAATTCACACTCCAGACCTTATTAATTAATCTTGGGACTATTACTTCCACCTCTCTACACTTCAGTTTTCGCATCTGTAAAATAAGGACACTAAAGCCTGTTTCATAGCATAGCTGGGAGAATTTTATGAGATAATGGATTATGCCTGACCTGTAATACATGCTCACTTCTAGCAGTTATCATTACCATTGGTTTTTGGTGTGGTTATTTGCTAAAATACCAGCCCAAGAGCTGTCATTGTTTCAAATATTTTCTTTTAACATGTTGGAGTGTGACTCAGGTTGAGTCCCCACGCCCTTGCTGGGTCTGATATAAACGGACACTAATATCTATAAGACAGACACAGGAAGAGAGAGCTCTGTCATTTTTGATGCTGCCATGTGACAGAAAGGAGAAGACTCAAACAGCTGAGGCCCTGGGGAGAGAGGAGCTATTTTGCCTGAGATTTTACAGCTTAAAATGGGAAGAGAGGGGAACAGCTGAGACTGATACAGGAGGCCCAAAAAGAAACAAGCCTTATGCCAGGAGAGGACTACAGTATTACTTAAGCACTACGCCTCAAGATATTGGGTCTACGGAGTTCAAGGGGAAGAGGAAGCCTGGAGAGGAAGAAGGGACCAGGCAGAGATGGCCGCCATCTTGCTTCAACACATGGCAGCTGACTTTGGTGAGAAAGTGCCTCTTATGGTGCCTTGAGTTGGATTCTCCATGGCCTTGGGATGGTAAGCTTTTACCCCAAATAAATACCCTTTATAAAAGCCAACCGATTTCTGGTACTTTGCATCGGCACCCCTTTGGCAGACTAATACAAGTTATATGTATTTAGTTATTTTTCATGTGCTTATTTTTCGAGATGTAGTAACTACATGTCAAAGGAATAGACAAACAAAAACACCTTGCCCACTTCACCTTACCTGAGGCCAAAGACAAGAAAAATAAACACTTGACTAATCAAGGCTTCTAAGATTGTGAAGAACAGTAAACTCTGCTGTATTTATCATGATTACTCTATTTTTTCCTAATAATCTATAAGGTGAGTTCAATCAAATTACACATATACAATTTATTTTTGAAGCTTTATTTTGGTCTCAAATAACTTGTAGAACTAGGAAGGAAAAGGAAGATAGCCAGACTTGAAAGTTTGGCTTAATCTTCTGAACATTTAAAAACAATATGGAATAGAGGAAAGAGCACAGGATTTGTATTTATAGACTTATATTTGAGAAGACTTGAATTTATGGAATTTGGGTAAGCCTCTCACCATCACTACCAGATCAGAAAGGGAAAATGATAACAAGGTCTACTTACCAGGTTATTATGAGGTCAAGAGAGAGAATGTACCTGGAAGAGTTTTGTGAACTCTAAAACAGAATTCACATTTGGAGTCAAGGCAGCAGATGTGTTTAAGTTTTTGTATATACTGTTGGCCACATTTTTTATGTGCCTCCCAACATTTAAAAAAATGGCAATTTTTATATGAAAAATCTGGATTTCTGGCTTCTCTTGGCCACCTTGCACCAACATTCCCAGGGAACACAATCTTCAGGGCTGTTCCCTAAGACAACCTGACGTGAGACCACGTATTGGTTGGCATTTGTCACTGTGCCTACTTCTTGTTTTATTATGCCAGAATTTTTCTTGTAATAGAATGAAGAGGAAATTGAGACAGTTCTTCATTTTGTGTCTCTATCAAAAGTTAAAAATTGAAAGTTAGGCTGAGAGGATCATATGGTTCAAAAAATATGGAAAGAAGTTTATTTCTTTGAAGAAGCTAAGAATATTCTTACACGTTTAGTATGCAAAGAAAGTATATCTGTGTTCAAAGCATATGTCCTAAGATGCCTTTATAAAACAAACCCAGCCTGAAAAATTGCGATGCCTACTCTAGCATGTCAATGTCAGCAAGTATTATGTCAGTACCCACTTATCTATTATTTTGCTTTCCCCTTCTATTCTATTTAGGAGTATATGGATTGCTTTTGTGTTTGTTAAATTCCTCTGTCATCTTGAAACACACTGTACTAGTCAGCCAAAGGGGTGCTAATGTGAAATACCAAAAATGGGTTGGTCTTTATAAAGGGTATTTATTTGGGGTAGAAGTCCACAGTTACCAGGCCATAAAGTATAAGTTTCTTCCCTCACCAAAATCCATTGTCATGTGTTGGAGCAAGACAGCTGCCGACATTTGCCAGGGTTCAGGATTCTGGGGTTCCTCTCTTCCCGGGGCTGCGCTTCTCTCCGGGCTTAGCTCCTGTTTCCTCCACAAGGTCAGCTGTAGACGATCAGGCGAAAGGCTTGCTTCTCTTCTCCTGGGGCCTTCTTTCCAACATCAAAGCTGCTTCTCAAAGACTGCTTCAACTCTGTACTTTGCCTTGCCTTTTATATTTGATTCCCCACCCACCAAGGGGTGGGGCTCAACACCTTACTGACGTGGCCCCGTCAACGCCCTAATCATAACTTAATCATGCCCAGATTAACAGATCAGTTTACAAGCATGATCCAATTATATTTTTGGAATTCATAATTACATCAAACTGCCCAACTGTAACACACACTATCATAAAATTTTGAAGTATGAGTTATTAAGATACCAAGTGTCTCAAATCTAAGCATGAAGTGTTTGTTTTTTTTTCTTTTTTCTTTTTGGAAGTGCTTATTTTTAATCTCCCCACCATCCCTGCTCCATTTCCAGCCTAGAATTGTAATCTACATTATAATGCTTACCACCTGTAGTGATTTTTAATTTTCTTAAATGGAATCTCATCAGCATTTCCCAATATCAAACACCTTATAGAAAGCAAAAGATGCAGTTGGCGTCAAGATGTGTGGTGCCACTTGGCATAAACACATGGAAGATTGACGGAACGCTTGATTTTTATCCAGATGTTTTAGCACCACGCAGGCAGAGCCTTTAAGAAACCGAGTGACAGACCACAGCTAGCATGGCCACCATCTGCTGCCCGAACTCATTCAAGCAAGATCTAAAAGTTGATTCGTAGCATGAGATAAATGATAAGGTTCAGACTACCTTCCTCTGAGGTAATAAAATCTAATTTTATGTAAAGGTACACACAGACATCCAGGATAGAAACGTGGAGTAGTCTTTGGGTTGCCCTGCTTCTTTACCTTCCATTTTAATTTAGTTAGCATGTTTAATGAATTCTTCTCTAAAATGTTTCTAGAATCTGTGTCTTTTTTGCCATCTGTACAGCCAATGCTGCTGCAATAGTTTTTAACTTTTCTTTTTCCCACCACCTGGTTCTGTTACATTATGTATATGTATATGTATATATATATGTATAATGTATATGTATATGTATATGTATGATGTATATGTATATGTACAATGTATGTGTATATGTAGGATGTATATGTATAGTGTATATGTATAATGTGTACGTATATGTATATGTATAATGTATATGTATGTGTATGTGCAAGTGTATGTGTATATGTATGTATATGTATATTATGTGTATATGTATATTATGTGTATGTGTATATGTATGTATATGTATAATGTATATGTATAATGTATAATGTATATGTATAATGTATAATGTATATGTATAATGTATATGTATGATGTATATGTATATGTACAATATATATGTATATGTATGATGTATATGTATAATGTATATGTATAATGTGTACATATATGTATACGTATAATGTATATGTATGTGTATGTGCAAGTGTATGTGTATATGTATGTATATGTATATGTATATTATGTGTATATGTATATTATGTGTATGTGTATATGTATGTATATGTATGTATATGTATATGTATAATGTATATGTATAATGTATATGTATAATGTATAATGTATATGTATATGTATATGTATATGTATATGTACAATGTATATGTATGTGTATGTGCATATGTATGTATATGTACATGTATGTATAAGTATGTATATGCACATATATCTCCATACATACACACAAAAATGGCAAATGCACATACACAAATGTGTAACTACTTCTCTTGTTCCCATGGTTTTCTAGCGTCTGATAAATTCCATTGTTCTTAACATGGCACCTTCAGGAGCTGAGCCTTCGGCTCTCCCTTCAACCTCAAATTTTATCATTTCATATCCCATTCAGAGTCCACTCATTCATTCATGAATTTCACAAATATTTATTGAGCGCCTACAATATCCTAAATGCCATTCTAGGTACTGGAGACCCAGCAGTGAACAAAACAGACAAAAATCCCTACCCAATTGGAGCTTATATTCTGGCAACCGGATGTAGGTGGCAGATAATAAACAAAATGAGTATGTGGAATACAGAGTGTGTTTTATAGGATATGTGCTATGGAGAAAAATTTAAAAGAAGAAGTGGGTAGAGTGTAAGAGGGGAGATTGACATTTTATATAGGAGGGTTAGGAAAGACTCACTGACAAGGGTCATTTGAATATTAACTGGAGGGAGGTGAGGGAGCAAGGATGCCTGGCGGCGGCCAGTATGAATAGGGAAGAGTGGGCCAGGTGGGAAAGGAGAGGAGGTGGGTTGCAGGGAGGGGAAGTGCCAGCTCAGGCAGGACCTTGTCGGCCATGGGAAGGGTTTTGGCTTTTACTCAGGTGAGATGAGCATGCTGGGGGGCGCTGTGAGCTGGACAATGTTACAATGGGATGACTCCGACCGCTACCCGGAGAATAGATGGAAATCGGGCGACCAGGAGACAGACGGCGGTGGCTTGGACCATGGTAGAAGCAGCAGAGCTGGTGAGAAGTCACCGGGTTCTGGATATAATGTGTGGATTCACTCGGAGTGGCTGCCACTTTGGATATGGGGTAGAGAGAGGGGTATTAGTGACTCCTGGGTATCTGGGCTGAGCAACTGGAAGGAAGCAGCTGCCGTGAACTGAGAGGGGGAAGACTTGGGAGGAGCTGATTGGCGCAGGGGTCGGGGAATCAGAAGCTCAGTTTGGGGTGTGTTAAGTTTGAGATGTTTATTAGACAGCAAAACAGAGACGTGGAACGGGCAGTGTGAGCTATGTTCCACACCCAGGAACAGCAGCTAGCCTGCCTTTCTGTGAATACCTCACCCTTTCATGTCTACAGGCTATTTTGCACCTGCCCTTTTAATAGTCTCTTCTCCACCTGCTTAAATGTGCTTTCTCTTGGCCTCTAATTTACACTTATTGCATTGCATTGTGATGACCATTTTAACTTATCTGTTCCTTTCGCTATGCTGTTCTGCTACTAATTCTCAGCATAATGGCCTTGATAAAGGAAAAATAATCAAGTAAAGTTCATTGAATAATTGAAACCTGTGGGTACTATAGTCTCCTACATTCAGTTGTTACATTTCTTGATATACGTTGCTATTTTCCCTCTCCTACGAAAAGAGCAGTTTGGCACATATTGTTTTAATCAGTGTGAATGAATTTTTATTTTTGTCGATGTGCTTTTTTCCATATTCCCTTGGGCTTGCAATTTATCAAGCGCGAGTAATATCTGGCACACAGAGTCCCTAATAGCCTCCTTTTATTATTAGATCAATGATTGATTTATAGAGAAAGGAAATATTCAGGAAGACACTGCCCCCGATTCCTTGAAAATGGTGCTAAGTAGAATACAAAGCAGTATGAAAACATTAACAGTGAAATGCTTTGGGCACTTGAATCTCTATTTATTTATTTATGGAAACTTGGAGCCAAGTATATTCTTAGCAGCCAGTGCCTTCATAATGATGGTTTGGCTTCCGAATATTGGATGCATTTATTGCATCTTTCTTTAACTTTTGAAATATTTTAAAGGACACGCTAAGAAAAAAGCTCATTTTAACCAACTAATTTTTATCATAGGAGTAAATATGAAAATAATTAAGGCCTGTTCTTGCCTTTTTCCTCTCTCTTGCCTTTTGACCCCTACTCTCGCCTTTTCTACCCCCCTGTCGTGATGATCACACAAGTAAAACCTGGGCATTGATAATCTGTAATGCGGAACTGTAGTCTGTAAATCGACCCTCTTTATCACTTTGCAGCCCCTTTCCTTGCTACCTGAGACCCAGGATCTGTTATTTTCTCTCATTTCTCTTCTCACCATTCCTTAATAAATTACTGACTTAACTAAAAAAGAATAATAATAATTAAGGCAAACATTTTGCTTTGCAAAACGAAAAGTTAAACATGACAGGCAAAAATGAGCAAAGTTTCCCTCACACACTTCTAGCTCCACCACCCTTTCTGTCCGTCTCTGAGCCAATCCCAGTTCATAGCTATTTTCTCGATTTTCCCAGAGACTAAGTCAGGGGTTCTTAACCTTTTTGTTCCACAGACTGCTTTGCCAATCAGCTGAAAACCACAGACCTTTCTAAGTCCATACTATACTGTGTATTATTTAATAAATATATCACACCCGCACCAACACGTTCCCACAAAAATACTGTTTTTTTTTTAAATTTCAATTCAAGCTCGTGGACTCCTTGTTAAGAGCCCCTGGTCTAAGTTTTAAAATATATTTATGTCTATCCTTTTTTATGTGAATGGGATCTTACTACACAAATTATTCCACTTAACACATCAAGCATGTTTAAAAAATAATAGTATGTATTTGCAGGCTAACACATATCAATCTACTTTTTCCTTTTCAACAGCTGCATAATATTCCACCATATAGATATGCCATAATCTAATCAAACAATGCCTGAATGTCGGACATTAATGGCCGAACATTTATGTTGCAGGGAAAAAAAATGCTGCAATGAACGTTTTTGTTCTAGAGCCAGCCAGCTACACACATACACACACTCTTAAAGCTAATATATGTAGAGCATACTTGTAAAAAGAGAGTTTGCTATTATAATTTTTGACTTGAAATAGACAACTCTGAGAAACCCAGCAAGAAATACATGCGGCAATAAATGAAATGTAATCAGGCAGGACCCCCGAAATCAATTATTGAAGCCTCATTAACAAAGCTATCCACACTTGTTTTCCAAGATTGCTGACTGGCCAAGAAGCAAGTAGCAGATGTTGACCTTGCAGAGGTTACCTTAACAGAGCTTGAATTTGATTCAGACTTAATCACCACTTCCACAGTCATTCTGTGGGTCACACAGACGGTATAGGTGACGTCATGGCGTGGCTTTACCTGGCTGGTGCTCGAGCATGACTCACACCTACGCTTTGAAAGAATCCATTGTCGTTTTACTCCTGGGTGGAGCGAGGAGTTGACTCACACTCCGTGACTCACTCCACCAGCACCACCCTCAAATTTGCTTGATGGAATGTCCGCGTGGGAAACTTAACTCCATCACACCCTCTCTAGCAAGTAGGTGAGGGTACAGAGAGCCCAAATCTGGGGTGCTCTGTCACTGCGGCAGAATCCAGCTTGCGCTTGGCATCCCCCATCTCTGCCTTCCCTCTCATACCCTCCTCTCTCGAGATTAGGCAGGTTTATTAGCCAGGGAGGGCTCCTTAGTAGGACTTTAACAGGCGAAGGAGTCATTTAAGAGTAATTCAATATGCATATCAGGGATAATACTGTGACTAAACATTTCAGTTAAACCTATGTGCTTCATTACACATATATAATTCACCAGTAAATAAATTACGCTAAGTCAAGTGTGGTTTACCACTAGGGAGATGATGGTTTCACAGCTTGGGTGAGTGGGCGTCACGCTTTGGTTGGGTTCTTTATCCCCTGCTCCAGTTCCACTTTTTCCTTTTTACTTCCAGAATCATTTTGTGTTCTGGATGACATGACTACAAATGTTACAAAATAAATTTTTGCTGCCAATTCTTTGAATTTGGTCCTTTGTTTCCTCCTTCC
The DNA here is from genome assembly GCA_029593785.1 of Cabassous unicinctus. Classification (NCBI taxonomy): domain Eukaryota; kingdom Metazoa; phylum Chordata; class Mammalia; order Cingulata; family Chlamyphoridae; genus Cabassous; species Cabassous unicinctus. The sequence goes on from JAQZBX010015713.1 coordinate 14,781, forward strand.
TTTCAAGAGATGTTGATGCCTCTCTCAAAATATTCCTTTTTTTTTTTTTAACCCCCTGAGATGGCTCCCTCATCTGATTGCTCTTGCTTGCGCTTGTTGTCAACTCATTGTTTCTTACTCGTTGTCTGTTTGCTTTTCCTTTAGGAGGCCCTGGAAACCAAACCCGGGAACTCCCATGTGAGAGGCAGGTACTCAACTGCTTGAGCCACATCTGCTCCCTGCTCGTTTGTTTTTTCTTGTTGTCTGGTCATTGATTTTGCTTGTTGTCTGCTCGTTGTTTTCTTTGCACACTGTCTTTTTGCATGCTGTCTTTTTGTGCGTTGTCTTTTTGCTCATATTTTTGCTCGATGTCTGTCTTTTTGCTTGATGTCTGTTTGCTGGTTTTTTGCTCATTGTTTGTCTTCTTTAGGAAGCACTAGGATCTGAACCCGGGACCTCCCATGTGGGAGGTGGGCACTTAACTGCTTGAACCACACCTGCTCCCCTCAAAATATTCCCTTTTTCCTTCCATTTCCCTCTTAGGGCCAACATTTGCACTTAATCGATGTGCGTCTGTGTTTGCTCAGCTCTTTCTGTCTCACCAGGGATTTTTCTGGGGGCTGGTTCTCCTCGTGGTAGGAGAGGCTCTTTTCCTGCTACTCAGGAAATCTCATTATTGCACCAGGAAAGACTGGCATTCAGGTGCAATATTAGGAAGCGAGTCCTGGCCACCCTTCCCCCACGAAATGAGCCCCCTCTGTGGCCATTTTCTCTTCTTCACTTTTAAAACCCCTTGAGGGGAGCGGATGTAGCTCAAGGGGTTGAGCACCTGCTCCCTATGTAAGAGCTCTAGGTTCAGTGCCCTGTACCTCCTAAAAATAAAAGGACTCCTTGAGACTGGCAGAAATGCCCCCTTAGCACCTTCCCTCTTTAATCCTGGGCTTCTCATTCTGAGTTATCTTGAGCTTTGGGATGTCGGCAGATGGGAGAGATGAAGCAGACATGCTTGAGTTGAGGTCATGCGGAGAGGGAGGCGTGCTTGTTTCATCATCTGGGTAGAATGTTGCTACAGGTGGGGCTGGGACAAGAAGGCAGCTATCCTGTTCCTTGGGGTGCTGCGAATTCGGAGCCAGATGTTTTAGCTTTAGCTGCTGTTCCCAAGTTCCTCACAAAGTGGCCAGTTGGAAGCACAGCACATGGTTTGCAGGAGCAATTTTTTATTCTCCCCTCACCCCTTCTCCATGTCTATGTTTTGAAAGTGCAAGTGGTCAAGGAGAACCAGGGACAGGGACGTGCTGTATCTCCACTCACGCTGGCTCTCGATCTCACCCTAAAGCTCCTATTAGGGGAAGGAGATTTTTAAAAGGAGGCAGGAGACCTGGACTCTGGTTTTTTTCCTGCCATTTTCTAGCTGTGTGGCCTTGAACTGGCGACTTGACTTTTTGCCCTCCCGTGTGTAATTGTCTGCAAGCAGAGGGCTCGCCCAGGCCTACAATCTCTGTAGACTAAGAAGTTAGTTTATTTCATTTAGTTATTGCCCTCATGCTACCACGAAAAATGGAAGTACAATTAAGTGATTATTCAGGTCCCAACAGGCAAAGAAGATTACATTAATGGAAGAACTGCCACAAGCCAAATGGTATAAGTCAGACCAGAAGATGCTCCAAACCCTTTTTCTTTTACTTAGCAACAATGACCTAATAGAGGGAAATGAGATAATGTCAAATGTGGTCACTCAGTGCCAAGAATACAGTCAGCACCAAGAAATGAGAGCATCTAATAAAAATAACAATGATTTTGTTAACTTTTTATAGAAAGCACTCCATATATTGATATATTCAGGTATATTATCTATCTATATGGTTTCAACTCAGCAAATGGGTACTTAGACTTTTATTTAACATTGTGTAGTATCACCCTATGAAATAGGATTTTTAGGTTAATTCCTTACAAATATGGTCTAATTTTGCTAGAACAAATGAAAAGTTGGGAACATGTTTACTTGGGAGACAGAATGGTCTAGGAAAAGGAGCATGAGTTTTGGGGTTTCCTTGTGGCAAAAATGAGACCATGTAGGTGACATGGTGCCAACTTTGAAGCAGGGACTCTTTTCTGCTTTCCAGGGTGTCCGTTTTATCTGGCACATAAAGCCTCCACTTGTACCTGATTTCATCCAGGGTGTATCTGCCTTTGGAATGGATAATCGAGTTATTTGTGATGGACTTTCACCTTTGTTCCTCTACCAGGTGGTTGCTTTAACCACATCAAAATCCATCAAGGGTTTGGCTTGGCCGGGGGGGGCGGGGGGCGGTACCTAGACTCAAAGGCTCAGAGCTCTGAATTTGCTCCTATACTCTCAAAGGCAAGATTCTTTCCGTCCTGATTGCCTCTCTGTCTGTCCAGTCCTGTATGGGTAGCCCCCAAAATGAATCGCCAACTTTATACTTGACCCTGGTAAGGACTGAAGCCTATGAAAATCAGCCCTTGCAGCACAGTTGGAGCTCCCCACCATCCAAACAAGTGGGTTCTGGAGTTGGTTTGCTGCCCCGAGCTACGGCATGAGCTGTCAGGGCTGAGTTGAGTTCCAGGTGCCTGTGTGTGTGAAGAGCCATGGTATCCCGACTTCATCTTCACCTGGCGACCTAGTTCTGAAGCTTCACTTCCATCTGCCGAGACCCTCACCAACTCATCAAATGCCCCCCTACTGGTCTGTTCCTCCAGGGTGGATACCGTTTCTGTAATGCTTCCCCCACCCCAACGTCTGCCCTCTAACCCCAATACTGGTCCTTGAGTCAACCCAGATAGAGTCCTGGATCTGACAGTTACCTCACTCTGGGAACCATGGCTTCCTCAGTGTCCCAAATGCTCCCAAGACTGGACCCCTACCTGGACTAAAGCCCCTGGCCTGTGGCGCAGGCTCCTGGGCCTGCCTAAGAGCTCTCCATGTGCACCTCCTTGCCCTCCACCCCTCACCCATCCACTGTCGTCCCACTGGGACATGTAAACGTGGCCCCACTTTTACTCCTTCGCACCCACGGAGGTCTCTGCCCAGTGCGCTCACCCAGCCCAGTTTTACGTGGTTTGTTCCTTCTTGTCATTCTGTTCTCGGTTTCTACGTCACTATTTCAGAAAGACCTTCCCTGATGAGCCAATCACTTTCACATCTCTTTTAATTTCTTGCATAACACTTACCACTAAGCGACATGTTTGTATTTGTCTTAATTACCACCTGCCTCTTGGCCTCTGACTGCCTCCCTGCCCTACCACCCCACTGGGAGCTTCCTGAGAAGAGCATCCCAGAATTTAGGATATTTCTTTGCATATAGAAGTTGCTCAATAAATGAATGAATGTTAACTCCATCCTGGGTAGCAGGGAGGAAGGAGATGCTTGTCCTGCAAATTCCACCACCTCGGCCACCACACAGTACTCTCAGCTTCCCTCCTCTTCCTCACGGGGCGTTGCCAACATCTGCAGGTCTGCGCTTCACAGCATAAGATACCGCCCTGCATTTTGTCACGAGACCCCTGCTATTCTCATTTTTCAAATTACATTCAAGTATCACAATAAAATTATGAGATTTTTCTATATTCTCTTTAAAGCACTCACTTCAACACATTAAAAAACAACAACAACAACAAGCTTCTTTCTAAGTTTTTAGCGTAGTTTTATCACTAATACAGCCAATCCACACTCCAGGGCATTCTAGTTTCTCTCTCTCTCTCTTTCCCCCCACCAGACTCTTTCTTCTTGGTCGAGCCTGAGGCCCCCTATCCGTGTGGGAGCAGAGAGGCTGGGGGCAGTTGCTGCTGAGTCAGCCTGAGGCAGGGGTAACCCTTTATGTGCTGCTCTCCTAACTCTAACTGGCTTTAACCGTATGTCACAAGCTGGATGCAAAAAACTGCAGGAACCTGAGAACTGCCTGTAGTGAAGGCAAAGATGAATGACAAGCAGGGTTGGCCTAAAGCAGGGATAGAAAGAAATTCTGAGGCTTCACTTGAAGTGCTATGGCTTAGCTGAGAACTGCTTGAAAACAGGCTGGAACATAAGCCTCCCAGGTGCCATCACAAACGGAGCAGCTCAGAATAAAAGACAATGATTGGGAGAGTCTTGACAGATGTAGATGTGGCTGGACACGTGGCGGTTATTCCAACAACACAAACACACACACACACACAGAGTTTCAGAGAAACTGGAAACAAGATGTAACTCTAACACTTATTATATAAACTTTACGTTTTATAGAAGTTTTCTCTACATTGTCTTGCTTGATTCTTTCTTTTTTTTTTTTTTAGGAAGGCTCAAACAAACCTGGGACCACATACACAGAAAGTAGGTGCTCAACCTCTTGAGCTACAGCCACTCCCTGTGCTTGATTCTTGTAACAGTCTCGTTGAGTAGGCAGAGCAAATAATGTCATTTCAGTTGAGAAAACTGAAACTCAGAGGGGTCAGGAAAATTACCATAATGTCATACAAGTTGTTGGATCCTCTTATAGTTTCAATAGCATCTAAGGAGCCAAATTTTTCTATGTAATGGAGTAATGGATTAACTTATATTAGCCTAAAGAACTTTCCATAAAGTTAAAGTTTTTTAAAAGTTAATATAGTGTATAATATAGTGTATAAATCTATCTCACTTTAAATAAACTGAGCAACTGACATTCCATTATTTCCAGAAAAGAGAACATTGGGATGAGTGGTAATTATTCACTTTACAACAGGACTCTTAAGTTATCAAGAGAATAAATTGATAAGGTATAACATGGGCCATGCCGCTAGCTATGGGTCCTGCCACTACCAATATGATAGAGTGAGACACTTCAGGCCCCCACCCCCCGGAAGCTTTGAACATGAACTGCCAGAAACATCTTTCTCAAAGCTCCAGAAACCAGTTAGAGGGCCAAATCAAGAAAAAGACTACTTAAAGGAAGTAGGATCTCCTGGCACCCTGGTTGGGTCCTCCCCCTTCCTTGTACTGACTCAGAATGAAGATTGCACTCCCAGTTCAGATCTCCTGGCTCTGGTTCCAGAGGGTGCAGAGTGACTCTTGTGCACATACTGGAAGCATGTATGCCTGGCCCAGTTTGCCTGATAGCCTGAGAGGTAGGCTGAGAGACTTGTCATCCCAGAACTTGTTCGGTATGTAGAAAGCAGCATCCTGATTTCTCCTACAAATTGCTGTAGAAGAGCAGTCAAGTGGATGCTTGGAGCATAGGATTGCTGGCTGTAGGATATACAGCAGTGTCCAAGACCATTGAGAAACTGTTTTCTAGGGAAGAGGGGACATTCATATCCATGTAAATGGGAATTCCTAGGGCCACACCTTCATGCCCAAGAAAAGACACACTTGCGGAAGGATCAGGGAAGCTCCTATGCTCTGGCCTGGAGTTATTCTTTAAACTCATTGTATGGATAAGCTCTGAAAGAGAGTATTCACACAGGTCAATCTGCAAAGACTGGGAAAGGTGTTTTCTTTTTGTCCTTTTTTTCTTTTCTTTTCTTTACTTTACTTTTTTTGGTTGTTGTTAGCTCCTAGTATTTAACAAAAGCTCTGTCAAATACCAAGTGGATAGAAACATAAGTAACAGACACCACAGAGTCTAAATTCCAGGGATAACACATTAAAATATCCAAATTCCCAGGTATCAACCAAAGATTAAAAAACATATAAAGAAATAGGGTATGATGGCCTAGGCAAAGGAGAAAATAAAGGCATTAGAAACCACCAATATGGTGGACCAGACCTGGGAAATACAGAAAACTTTATAAAAAATAGTCCTAAATATGTTCAAAGAGCTACAGGACATTATGAACAAAGACTTGAAGGAAATCAGGAAGACGATAGACAAACACTAAGAGAATATTAATAGAGGGATGGAAATTATGAAAAGGAATGAAACAAAGCTGAAGACCACAGTCACAGAAACTGAAAATTCCCTAGAGGGGTTCAACAGCAGATTGCAACTGGCAGAAGGGAACTTGAAGATAAGAGAATTGAAATCATTCAGTCTGAGGAGCAGAAAGAAGAAAGAATGAAGAAAAGTGAACAGAGCCTGAGGAATCTGTGAGATTTCATCAAGCATGCCAATATATGCATTGTGAGTCCCAGAAGGAGAATAAAGAGAGAAAGGAAGAGAGAGAATTTTCAAAGTAATATTGGCTGAAAACTTCCCAAATTTATTGTAAAATACGAATATACACATCCAACATTCTCAGGGAACAAATAGATCCACACTGCGACATATGATAATCAGACTTTTGAATGCCAAAGATTAAGAGAGAATTCTGAAAGCTACAAGAGAGAAGCAACATGGCAGAAACAAGGGAGCCTCACTAAAATTAAGTGCTAATTTTTCATGGGAAACCATGGAGGCAAGAAAGCAGTGGGATGACTATTTAAAGGGCTGAAAGCAAAACTTGTCAACCAAGAATTTTATATCTGGCAAAACTGTCTTTCACAAATAAGGGAGAGATTAAGACATTTCCAGATAAACAAAAGCTGAGGGAGGTTTGCTTTGTAAGTTCACAACTTTTACTATACATTTATTGTTTATGTATGTTCATGTATAAATGATATAAATAATAATAATAATAATGGGGTTGGTTGGGGGAAAATACTTTGGTTGGTGGTGATATTTTGAGGATGCTCTTTGGTCGTTGGTTGGAGATGTTTCACAGCGGTGCAGGGTGTTGGTGGTGGTATGGGGTGTGGGAGTCCTGTATGATGTTGTGTATGTTTGTTTTGTGGGTTCACAACTATTACTATACACTTATTGTTTATGTATGTTCATGTGTGAGTGATATATTTCAATAAATTTAAAAAAATAAAATAAAAATAAACTTAAGTGTGTTCACACTTTATCAGATCAAATATAATTAAAAAAAAAAAAAAGCTGAGGGAGTTCATCACCACCAACCAGCCCTATAAGAGATACTATAGAGAGATCTGCAGGTTGAAAGGAAAGGACACTAGACAATGGATCAAAGCCACATGAAGAAATGAAAAAGAGCAAGGGTAGCGACAGGGTTAAATATTGTATTTCTGGTTTGTAACTCCACTTTTTACATCCTATAGGATCTAAAAGGCAAATGCATAAAATGTAGTGACAATGCAGTGGGTTTACACTTGTATAAATATGCAATTTGTGACAAGAACTTCATAAAGGTGGGAGCACAGAGGGATAAAGGAACATAGTTTGTATATACCATTGAGGTTAAGTGGATTTCTAAGCAAACAAGAGTGTTATAGATTTAGGATGTTAGATTTAAGCCCCACGATAATTACAAAGGAAATATCAGAGACTACGCAAGCTCATAGAGACAGAAAACAGAGCACAGGTTACCAGGAGCAGGGATCGGGAGTAAAGAAGAGTTAATGCATAATGGGTGTAAGTTTCTGTTTGGGGAAATGGTAAAGTTTTAGTAATGGAAGGTGGTGAGGGTATCACAACAGTGTAAATATGAGTATGCCTACTGAGTTTTATGCTTGAGAGAGACCGAGAAGGGAAAGCTATGTTTCACATATGTTCACACAATTGAAAAAGAATGAGCAACTAGAAAGACAATGAAATGCAATATGTGTTACTGGAGATGATCTAATAAGTGAGGAGAAAAGGATACTGAGCCATATGAAAAGATTGGAATATAGGCTATAAGTTTAATGTCAATGTTAAATTTGATAACTGCATTTAAGGTGATTACATATGCTCGTTCCTAAGAAATGTACATTGCAGTATTGTGTTTTCAAGGAGCATGATGTAGGGAACCTGCACTTCAGTGTTCAGAAAATGTATAGATAGATGGACAGATAGATAGAATGATATGGCAAATGTGTCAAGATGTTAAAATCTGTGAATATGGGTTTCTGGGGAAAAAGTTATGCTGGAGTTCTCTGCATGGGGTTTGCATTATTTTTGTAACTGTCTTGTAAGTTTGAAAATATTTCAAAATACTTTTAAAAATATATATATATGACTCTTTTTTTTTTTTACCGGGAGGTCCCGGGGATCAAACCCAGGTCCCTCCATATGGGAGACAGACGTCCAACCATTTGAGCCACATCCTCTCCCTATTTATGACTCTTTTAAACCACAAACTTTTTTATTTTTTTTCCACAAACTCCTTTAAATATACACTGGTATACTTTCTTTAACAGCTTTATTGAGGTATGCACCCTGAAATATTTTAACTTATCAAATTTCTTGTGTAAAGTAATTAAGCCAAAGGTTGACATCTAGGATATATGAAGAATTCCTTTAAATCAACAAGAAAAAGGAGAACAAACTAAAAATGGGCAAAATGTTTTAACAGCAGAGTTATAGAAGAGGAAACCCCAAAGGCCAACAAACATTTGTGAAGGAACACTAGGCTCTCCCACCCCCATTTTCCCCTTTTCCCTTAGCACGTGGTTACCTGGCCAAGGACTATATTTTCAGTCTTTCCCTAGGGATGCATCTGTGCATCCATGGGTCCAAGTTCCTGCCAATAGAATGTTCCTGCCTATGGAATGTGAAGGTATGTGCACAACTTCTGCTTCACTTGCCTAAAAGGAAGTCCCTGAACTTCTCGATCTTTTTCCAAAAGCTAAAATATGGCAAAACCCCTCATTCCTCCAACCGTGGACAATGGCCTAAGGATGCCAGTCTAGTCAATGGCAGCCCAGACTGCCTGGCACAAGATTACATGGGAGAGGAATAAATATCTCTCTGATTCACACTCCTGTATTTGGGAGTCTCATTATGGCAGCAGCTTAGCTTTTACCCTAATGAAGCCAATGCTCAGCCTAACCAGTAACTGAGGAAACACAAGTTAAAAGAAAATACCATTTCAGATCCCTAAGACTGGCACCATTTAAAAAGTCAGATGATACCAAAGATTGACAAAGATATGGGAAATGAGAAACTCTCATATTCTTACATTAGGAGTATAAATTGGTACAACCACTTTGGGGAACAAATTGTCAAAATATAGTAAAGTAGGAAATGGGCATCCTTCACAATCCATTCATTTCACTTTTAGGTATAGTAACTTTACATACTGAGAAACATCTACTGAATCTTTGCAATATCATTTGTATCACCAAAAAACCCCAGAAACAACCAAAACGTCTATTAACAGAGGATGGATAAATAAATTGTAATATTTCCATATGATTGAGCACTATTAGCAGTTATAATAAATGAACTGCATCTATACATATCAACATGAATAAAGCTCAAAACATAATACTGAAGGGAAAAGGAAGTAAGATATGTACAATATAATATTATATAAAATTTTAAATATGCAAAGTTATATATTATTTGTGAATACATGTATATATAGGAAAAGTAGGAAAAGATTGTCTGGTAGAATACATACCAGATTCTTGATAGTGGTTGTCTCTGGGGAAGGAAGGGAAGGAAATGGATCTGGGGAGAGAAACGAGTGCTTCAGTCATCTTCATAAGGTTCTATTTGTTTTATTTAAAATGTTATGCAAAACTCTAAGCTATTCATATTTGTTCATTATGACTAGTAGGTACAATAGGTGGTGAGCTGATTGCCCATATCTCTTCCCAACTCAGCATTCAAAGATGTCATGGTAGTAGCTTGAAATCAGTGATGGTGGAATATTTATATCACAGAAATTAGAAAACACTGTAAGTCAGAGCTTTATTCTCACTAAAGGGTCAGTTGTAAAATTGACCGGCATACCACTGGGTAAAATGTATCTACTAAATTAGTTTTGGTGCATTAATAATTTTTAAACTTGCAAATTATAAAAATTAATTATATTTTAAAAATACAAAGGAAGGAGAAATAGAGAATGAGGATAAAAATATGACATGTAAAAGTAAAAAATAAAAAAAATTAAAAATTAATTAAAACTCTATCTCTGCCTAATTTTTCAAGATTATATAAAGCATGCTATCTGTGTGATTTACTGGTGATGAAAAAATTAAAGCATCTGTCAAAAGTATCTAACCAAAGTGCAGGTTTTATTTGGCTTTTGAGGAAACCTGGCTCATTTGGGATGGGGGAAAATTTTGGACTTTCCATTTATCACATAATTTCAACAGCAAGCATCTCCAAATTATAGATGACATCCCTTACATGATAAGAGGATTCCTGCCTCTTGTCAAAAAAGATAACAATTTTTATAACTTCTAGAATGCCTACATTAGACTTACTAAATTCCAGTTGTTGAACCACAAATTTGGTATTCCTATTTGTGTAAAAATAAATCTGGATTAAAATGGGTAAGAGAGTTTGTACAAGCCTCTATATCGCTAACCTATGGTTATGGTGACCATATTTTCTGAACCCCCAATCAGGTCATGTGACTATATGGAGTCATGGGGAGAATATCTGACTTCAGTTCTTTCATTAAGATTCTGGGTTTTCACTCCTTCTAATCATAGTACCAAGTAACAAAGTTTATTTATTCCTCAATAATCACACATGAGTGCTTTGTTAACCTCGATCCTTGACAAGAGTATTTTTAAATAACTTTCATTTTTTGTTATAAAAGTAATACATATAGATTGCAGAAAATATAAATATGAAAAAAGAGGAAAATAAAATTATCCATCCACAATTTCATGACCTAGAGATAACAACCATTCACAATTCAACAAATAACCTTTCAGCTTATTTTGTGTGTATTTGTATATATTTCCCTCCCCCAAAAAAGATTCAACTACATACACTGTTTTTAGCAGGCCTTTTCCACTTAAGATTCTATCATTAACTTATTTCCATGTCATTAATTTTCTTCAAAAGTGTTATTTGTTCATAGCTGCATAGTATTACATTTTATAAGTGTAACAAATTCATTTCACCCATTTTCCCAAGCTTAAGTATTTAGGTTGTCTGCAATTCTTCCATATAATAAACAATGATGTGATTATCATCCTAGTAAATGTTTGCATACACCTCTTTTCCTATTCACAGGATAAAGTTCAACGAGTGGAATTTCTGAGTCAAAAAGTGTGAATAGTTTTAAAACATTTTTTGCTGATTATCTTTATGAAAATTGGTTATTCATGTGAAAAACTTCATACTGTACACAAAAATACATTTCAAGTATATCAAAGACAAGTGTGAAAAGCCAAACTTTTAACCTTTAGAATAAAGTATCTGAAAATATCTTTTATGACAGGTTAGGGAAGAGAGAGTAAAAGATCAACAAAGGCAAGAATAGATAATTTTGAATATATTAAAATGCAAAGCTTTTGGATAAAAAAAGATACTATAAAAAGACAAGACAAACTGAGAGCAAATTTCTGCAACTCATATAACACCAAAGCATTAAGATTCAGAATATTCACAATTCACGTAAACCAGTAAGAAAAGATAAACAGCACAAAAGAAAAATAGGTGTAGAATATGAAAAGCAATTCACAAAAAAAGGAAACCTGAATAGCCAATAAACTTAGGGTAAGATGTTCAAATTTACTAGTAATAAGTGAAGTGCAAATTAAACCAACAAACTGGGTCACACACATTAGACTGGCAAAGACTAAGAGGTCTGACAACATCAAATTTAACAAGCATCTCATATGACTGGGACTCCCAAACATTGCTAATGATAATGTAAATTGACTCCACCATGTTGAGGAGCAATTTGGCAATATTTAGTAAAGTTGATGACGCGTGTCCACAAAGGTCAGGATAAAGTGTAGGGCACAATATATGAGGAGGCACTCACACTTAGGGTCATGCAAGCGAGAATGAGTGCCCCCTTTACATTATGTGCCCCATGTGCTCTCATTGCTTCATCCTGGTCCCAGCCCTGACCCACAACCCTAAAAACCAATCATTCCACTTCTAATTACATACCCACAAATTCGTGCACAAGTGCACCAAGAATTCCATTGCAACATTGTCCATAGAGTCAAAAATTGAAAACAACCTAAATGTCCATCAACAAAAGAATGCATACATAAATACGGTCTAGTTACCGAATAGAATGTTATCAAATAGTTACAATGAATAAATTAAAGTTATGTGTATCAATGTGGCTAAATCTAAAAAAAGAAAAACATAATAATGAGTGAACAAAACGAGCTACTGAAAAAGACATTTGGTGTGATTCAATTTACATAAATTTGCAAAAGGAATTAATTCGCAAACACACAAAATAATACTATGTGTTGTTTATGGATACATTCACATATAGTATAAGAAAAAAGATCATGGGAATGATAAACACCAAATTCATGGTACTAGCTCTTTCTGTGAAAGAGAGGAGTGACTTAGGACCACAGCAATATACAAGGGTTTTTTGTTTTTTAATTGTTTGGATAAGGGTTTATATTGTTAAATATCAGCTGAAGCAAATACAACAAAATGTTAAACTTGTTAACGTTGCCTGGGGAGAATACAGGTGTTAGTGAAATTATCCTCCATACTTTCATGTATGTTTGTAACCACATCAGCTTCCTTGAGCTGGTTTCCTTGTTTGGTTTTTTGTTTTGTTTTCAGGAGATACTGGGAACCAAAACCAGCACCTCCCATGTGGGAGGCAGGTGCTCAATCACATGAGCCACATCTGCTTCCTCATTTGCTTATTGACCATGTGTATGTCTTCCTTGGGGAAAGTCTATTCAAGTCCTTTGCCCACTTTTTAATTGTTTCATTTTGTCTTTTTGTTGTTGAGTTGTAAGAGCTCTTTATATATTCTGGATACATGTCCCTCACCAGATGAATGATTTGCAAATAATTTCTCTTATTCTTTGGGTTATCTTTTCACGTTCTTGATGGTACCATGGAATTCCTTTTGCCTTAGTTCTTATGCTTACTTTTTCTATCATGCCACTGCCTCTGTACTGCTTTAACTCTAGTAAGCTGCTGGAGCTGAGAGTGCTGAAGCTGTGAACTTACTTGCCTTTACTCCCAAATCTTCACTTCTTTTTTCAGTCTGCCAGCATGGAGGAAGGTAAGTTAGCCCAACTCAGCTGCGGCCTGACGGGAAGCCTTTGGAGCAATACCTGTTCTCCCTTCGATGAAGGTCTTTCTACCTTCACTGGAGTTCAAGGTTAACAAACACACTCAGCTTAAAGTAGAAGCACGACTGCCCGTTCTCCTCTGAGTCAAATCATTGAGATAACTTGTTTTCTGTTGTGTTAAGAAATGATGCAACTCTTCACGTTTAGTCCAGATAATTTAATTAGAGAAGGTTGCAAGCACAATAAACATTGCAAGGACTTGAAATCAAGTGTCTCACTCAGGGTGGTTTCAGGGCTACCAGACACAAATTATTTCCAATTAATGTTCCACAACCGTACCTGCCTGTTTTCAATCCTCAGATTTAAAACCTCAAGATATGAAATGACCTAATTGAAAAGTGAAACCCATAAATGTCCAAGCCTGAATGTGCCTTTATAAACCTAAAATCTCTTGAGAGTCCTTTGTTTCTGATATGCAGTTGGACTTTGGTATGCAAAGCCTGCTTCCGTTTCAGGCAGTCTTTCAATTAGCAAATTGTACCCATGAATGGAACTACTAAAGGTCAGTTGTTCTTAGATGCATTAATAAAACTCACCAAAGGACAGAAAATTTAGGAGCTGTTTATAGAGCGCTCAGAGCTGCCCCTGTCTGCCTGGGACAGATTTCCAAACGTTCGTTTCACCACCCTTGCTTTCCAATCTCCTTTTTAATAAATGGAAACTTGATTTAGAAAAGCGAGGTTCTATGCAAATAGCCAAACTCAATACTTACTGACTTAAGTAGGGTTTCCCAGGAGCAGATCCAGGGATTTTTTTTCCACGAGGTTAATTGGGAAGTGCTTTCTGGAACCACACTTGAAAAGGATGTGAGGGACCCAAGACCGGGCAGGACAAGTTTGAACTGCGATGCAGTTTTAACAGAGGCCTCAGCTATATGTATGACATCGTCCCAGCTAGAAAATTTATGAGGGAAAATTAAAGGGAAAGAGCTTGGTCAGGGCAGCCCCTTGGCTGGCTGGTACCTTTGCTATGGTACTGAATCTCTCCTGTGGAAATGCATCTTTTCCAGTCCCAGTTCTTCATGGTCTGTGTGGTGTATTCTTTTTCAGCAAACATTCCCTCTTCCCTCTGAGCCAGTCCTACCCTCTCCCCGCCCCCCAGAAGGAGTAGCTTTCCCGGTGAAGTTGGGTTTGGTCATGTGACTTGCTTTGGCTGACAGACAGGCCTGAATAAGCTCTAAAAGTCCCACTGTTACAGGAATGCTCTGGGTTTCTAGGTTCTTGGCTTAATCGTGAGAAAGAATCCAGAGATGTGCCAGTTTAATGAGGCCAGTTAAAGAGTTTATTGAGAAACGAGAAAAAGAAACGAGGGGCCGTGCTACAGGGTGAGACGGGCGCTTGGAGCCCAGGTGTAGCCCTTTTCAAGGCCTATCCTCTTCCCCCTTCCCCATATTAAGGACGGATCTCAGTTATCTGCTGTCCTGATTGGTTGCCTTTCACCTGTCAGCTTTCAGGGGACCAATGGGGAGGCCTTTTTGTTTGGAGTTATCAGGGGCTTCTTTTGAGCCCAGGAGTTTCTTTTCTTCCCTTACCCCTAAAGATTTATTTATTTATTTATTTCTCCTCCTTTCCCTCGTTGTGTTGTGCTTGCTGTGTCTGTTCATTGTATGGTCCTCTTTCTTTTTAGGAGGCACCAGAAACCGAATCAGGGGCCTCCCATGTGGGAGGGAGGTGCCCAATTGCTTGAGCAATTGTTGTATCTCTCATTATGTTTTCCTTCTTGTGTCTCTTTGTTGCGTCATCTTGTTGCATCAGCTTGCTGCACCAGCCCATCGCGTCAGCTCGCTGTCTTGCTCGTCTTCTTTAGGAGGCACCGGGAACCGAAACAGGACCTCCCATGTGGTAGGCAGGAGTTCAACTGCTGGAGCCACATCCACTTCCCAAGCCCAGGAGTTTCAAACGAGACCTCCTGACCATGGTCTAAGTGGGCTTTTCAGCTGTAATTGTTGCCTTTGTTCTCAGGCAGCTGCCTTCCCTCAGGGGGTTTCCGGGTGGGGTCTCGTGGCCATGTTCTGACCAGCAGGGTCCCAGTTGTTACGGCTTCATTCTGACCAGCCGCCTTCCCTCGTCTCCTATACTAACCTGCCTCACCACCAAACTTCTTGCACATTAAACAAGCACACCCCAGACACAAGTGTCTCCTTCAGCCAGAGTCCCAGAACAGAAGATATGTGGAGCAGACCTAAAGCCAACCTCAGCCTGGAAGAGAACTTCCACAGACTGCCAAGACCCTCAAGAGAGAAATAAATGTTGGTTGTTGTAAGTCACTGAGTTTCTTTTTTGCTTTGTTTTGTTTATACCGCACTATCTAGTGAAAGCTAACTAATACAGTCACATTCTATTGATTCAGAAAACGTTTTGAACACCAGCCATGCATTGGATTTTGTGGCTATGAACCAAGCAATTTGAATCCAGCCCCACCTTGGCTTCTGCAAACACCTGGCTCCTTCCTGGTTGAGGCAGCCCTGTCCTCCATAACCTAACGTTAAAATAGTTTTCGTAGCTTAGTTGATAAACAAAAGTGCTCAGCTTGTTTTGAAGCAAAAATGAAGCCTGAAACTGTGAGTTAAGAGTTAACAAATGATTATGATTACTGAAATACTATATAGACACTTCTTCTTACTTTTCCAGTATATTAAGAGTAGCCAGAAGTTAATATATGAAATTACTGAAACTAACTAGACTGATCTTACCCTTGTTTCTGGTTATTTCAAAACAAGGCTTGTAACTGAGGGTTAAGAATTAACGAATAATTGTTATATATTGCTAAATCATTATATAGATGCCTTTGAATTATAAAATAGCAAAAGGTTAATACCTGAAATGTCTGAAGGTGGCTAGAGCAGCCCCACCCGTTTATGGTTACTCTAGACTTAACCTCACCCTTGTGTATGCTTACTGTTGTGATGGTGATTCTAGATTGAACTCAGCCTTGTGTATACTTACTGTTGGGATGGTAACCACTCCACCCACCTCTGTTTAATATCCACATGAAAGACCTCGTAACTGATCTCTGTTCTGGATACCCCACCCCAAATCCTTGTGATTGACCCTGGTTTGGGGTCCACCCCAGCTTGTTTAACCCCTTAGCTAATGAAGGAACCTGTTCCAGCTCCACCCCAATTATTCATTAGCACCCCGATGTTATAAAATATCAGAATTTCTGCAGATCAAGGAGGCAGTTTGGGGCCGGAAGGCCACTGTTCTCCATTGCTTGTGCAATCAATAAAACTTTCTCTCTTTGAAACCCTGGTGTCTCAGGAATTGGCTTTAAAGACCATTGAGAGAAAAGAACCCACTTTTGCTCAGTATCAGTAGTTCCGATTAAACAATGGGAATTTATTTCCTCTTTTGATTTTGTTTTTTTTTTTTAGGAGGTACAAGGGATTGAACCCAGGACCTGGTACATGGGAAGCAGGCGCTCAACCACTTGAGCTACATCCGCTCCCCTCCTCATGGTTTTGAAGCTGGGAAAATGTTCAAATCAAGGCAACACTTTCTTCTTGAAGACCTGCTGCTAGCAATCCTCTGTCACACGGCAAGGCACATGGTGGCGTCTGCGGGTCTCTCCCTTCTCCTCTGGGTTTCACTGCTTTCAGCTTCTTGCTTCTGTGTCTTTCTGTCTGAATTTCATTCTCTTATAAAGGACTCCAGTAAGAGGACTAAGACCCATCCTGACTGAGAGGGGCCATGCTTTACTTAAAGTAACCTCATCAAAAGTTCCTACTTACAATGGGTTCTCACCTACAGGAATGGATTTGATTTAAGAAGATGCTTTTCTGGGGTACATACGGCTTCAAACAACCACATCTTCCTAAGGGTTGAACCAGAAGTTATCTTTATAACTTTCACCAAGGAGGTGGATGCTAGACGAACTGTACCATCCTGTGCAGACTTTCTTCTCAGATCAATTAATTCTCTCCTATTGCCTGGAAGGGACTGGATCACTCAGGAAGGAAAAGTATTATCTCATGGAAGGAGAAAGTTAGCATGACTTTCCATTTGGAAGAGAGCCAGTAATGTCCCAGCAGAGACTGCTTAGTACAAACCATTGCCTAATTCTTTTATTTCCATATGCTCTGTTGGCAGCTTCATCAAGGTGGCATGTGGAACCAGCTGACAGTATCGATAGTTTTCTTTCAAGCATAATTTTGCTAAATATAGAGCTCAGAAAGAATGGCAGTCAATGAAATTCTGTAAAAGGTATGACATGCCAGGAAGAGCTAAAATAAGATCATAGAAGAGAAAGGGGGAATCCAGGAAGAAAAATTAGATAATAATTCTAAAAGATCCCAGAAAAGAAATGTAATAGTATCTAAATTCTGAATGGAGAAGGACATTCCATGAGCAGTGACATGAAAATAAAAACTAAACAGAAAAGAAGGAAGGAATTGGTCTGGAGACCTGGAAGTCAGTAACGGAAAATAAGAAATTACTAGTCTGAATAAAGAACTACTACCTCAAAAAAGTAAGGTGAAAAAATCATACATGCTAATATCCTTCCTATCAACATGGCTGACAAATGCCTATCTCACTATATTTGTTCTAGCTCAATTGTTTAACTCATGTCCAAATTGTTATAAGGTATGTAAGTTATTTGTTAATATGACTAATTGTATTTATATTTATTCTTCTCTATCCAAGCTTTTATTTTCTCACTTTTCAATGTGACCCTTAACTGGCAGACAGTTAAATAAAAAGTGAATAGTCATTAAACAATAGCATATACATGTATGAGTTAATTATAAGAAAGTTAAGATAATATGAGCTAGAACTAAAGACAATGCATTGCTTTTATTTCCAAAATATTATTTTTCTTAAGTCCACTTGAAAAAAGTATGCAAATTAACTGTAATCAAATTCTTATGTATAGAGCCTCAAAGATTAGCTATCAGCGTTTATAGTTATAAAAATGTTTTAAACGATAATCAAACGATTATGCCAAACTTCATATAGCATTAAAACTCAGGCCACAACGAATATTTTGAAGAAAAATTGAGAAGTATGAATAGATACATCACAATAATGGGTTAAAAAAAAAAAAGATAAGAGAAATGAACTTAATGTTTAAATAATGTTTTAACAATTTCTTTCTCAAAGAGTGCTTACAGTGTTCTTGGTTTATTCATAAAGATTTCACACTTAAATTGATCAGTGTCTTTAAATAAATAAAATAATTTGAGATAAGTGGTCCAAAAGTACATGTTAGGAGACCAGTTGAATTTTTCACACATTACAGGAGGCCCGTTTAAAGCAGAATCCTTGTGATCAAGGTTGGTTTGGGGTGGATATGACTCAAATGGCTTACTTTCCAAGAGGGCTTTTATATGGTCTCCAGACCCAAACTAACGGGCTACAAAGGTAAAAGCCAGCTTCGTAAATCTAAGCCATCATGTGATGAGCTCTTTCTTCGGGAGAATAAGGAATGGAATCACTTACTGGAAGGAACTTGAACATCTAACACAGCATCTAGATGAGGGCTAGCAAGGGGACAGCATGACCTACCCAGGGTCATGTGGCCCGTAGGAAAGGGCAGCAAGGGGGGGCCACACGCCTTTTCATTCTCAGGGCCATGATCTTTGCACCTCCCTCCGCCACTCTTATTGCATCTTCACTTTCTCAATATTTTAAAATGTAGCTCTGGGCAGGTCTGCATAACTTAATGTTGTGGTATCAGGTGAATTAAAGGCTAATCTTGGGTTCCACATAAATAAGGATTGGGTATAGGATTGCAAAAGATAAGCAGTATTGCACTTACCTTATAAATGGCCTCTTCTTTAAGAAAACAATGCAATGGAACTCATATTTCTGTGCTGATAATCAGAACTCCAGGTCTATACTCCTCATTTTATTACTTCCTCACTGTGTGATTTTTCGACGACATTTATTGAACTAACTACTCTGGACAAGTGCTGGACTGACAATACTATTATTTATCATTTATTAAATGCCAGCTGCTCTTCTGAACACTTGAGATGCATTAAGTCATTTAATCCTCAAAACAATCCCATAAGGTAATTTTCTTATCTGCATTTTACCCACGAAAACTCTGGGCACAGACAGGTTATAACTTGTTTAAGGTCACAGCATAAGCAGTAGAGCCAGGATTCAAATCTGGGCAGTTTGGCTCCAAAGCAGCAGCTCAATGAAAGAAGCAAAGTCCCTCCCCCCACGGAGCTCAAGGGTTACTTGGGAGGCAGACTCAAAGAATAGTGATGATATTTTCTAGTGTGTGTGTGTGTGTGTGTGTGTGTGTGTGTGTGTGTGTGTGTAGGGGGTGTTTATTGTATTAAACTTCTCCTTAATTTGCCCTGAGGGAGTTAAAAAGAAAACATTAATATTCAGATTCTGAAATTCAAAATAGGATTTTTTTGGGTAGCAAAATAGGCTTGAAAGCCAGGTGTTACTGAAATACAAAAAGACGAAAGCCAACTCAAGCGCCAAACATAGAGTTTTATGTAAGGGAGAGACCACAGCCAATCAGGAAGAAGTGGGAGAAAGCCCACTCTTTCCAACTCTAAGGAATTATGGGGAAAAGATGGCCAACAGGTAACTAACCATACAGATAATGGGAATATTAGGGGCAGGATAGCTTAGGGGCTTGGCAGGGGGTTCTGTCACAACCTGGGTGGCCCAGCCTAAAGAAAAGGGTAGAGCAGCATATTCAGGCAGAGAAGCATTCCTGTCTGCCCTGCTGAGCTTCCCAAGCAACTCAAGCGGCAGGGATGCTACATGGAGAGCCAGTACCCCAGCAGGAGAGCTGCGACACCTGGGCAGGGTGGAAGACAGAAGACATGTGGGGGAAGCCACACCTGGAGGGTTAGAGGGGAGCCACGTCCACAGGAAGAGGCCACTAGCTCTTCCTAAGCCGAGAAAGAACTGAGTGCCAATTCAGTAGGTGCTGTCCCATGGAAATGCCAGATGAACTCCTCTCAGCTGGGATATGAGAGGCTCAGAGATCCCCTGAGGATCCCGCCCTCCCCATCAGAGGCCAATCATCCTCTTCCTCCCTCTCTCCATAAACCCAGAGCCCAACCCAAAAGAGATGGCATGAAAATAAGACCAAGCAATTATCCCCAAAGACTGAGTATGATCAAGGGGACATTTAAATTACCAGAGCAAACCAAGCGTACAAAGCTAGCAAAAATGTAGTTGCTTTTTCTCCCAGAACAAGGGGTTGTCAGCTCATGAGGATGTCCAGAACAGGTAGAGATCAATTAAAGAAACTACACTTGATCTGCACAAAAATGTATGGTCTGTACATTGTTTCTGGGCTGCTCTACATAGAAACAGGTGATTACAATGAAGTGTGGGAAGTTTTGTGGTAGAATCCATACTAAGCACCAGATACTTTACATGTATTAATTCATTTAATGCTTACAACATCCCTATGAGGTGGTGCTCTCATTATCTCCATTCCACAGATGAGGAAACCGAGGCACAGAGAGGTTAAGTAACTGGCTCAAGATCACACAGCTGTTAAGTGGCAGAGGTAGGATTGAACACAGGCAGCCTGGCTTATGAGTCCATGCTCTTAACCTCCGTGGTACACTCTGCACAAAGTGTGAGGGCAATGCAAAATGATGTGACTCATTCTGCCCACACAGAGCAGGCTTCTCAGAGCAGGTGGTGTTGAGGCTTGGCCTTGGAGGTGGAGGAGGGAAGGAAGGTGGGTAAAAAACAGGGACAAAGGCACCCACGCCTAAAGAAACATGAATGCAGGGAAGGGCACTGCAGTAGATTCCTAACAAGCAAAAATGTGAAGTTTCAAGGCCTTCTAGAATGTTCCATCTGTGAATATCTCTATAGCCATCGTGAAATGACACTCTTAACACCTAAGATTTCTTCCTTTCTGACCAATAACCAAAACTCTTTAAGATCTCCCTCTGTGACTTAACTTCTACTACCATGCCACTTTCTTTCTTCCATGGCCACTTTGTATAAAGAAACAGATTTTTATTACTTTATGAGAACGCCTTAACAATGAATGTGCAACAATAAAGCACAGTTACTTGGGGATGCTTAGCCGTCAGCTAGGCTCACTCATTAGCTAAATGATTCACAGGTCATCTGCCTCGCAGGGCTGTGATTCAAATTCAAGCCTCACCAGGGAAAGTTACATCGGAGAATGCGGCCATGTCCTGCGGGCTGGACAACACTGTGTGGTGGAGAGTGGCGGTGGGAGAGGATGCTGGGAGACTGGCAGAGGCTGGATTCTGACAGACCTCACGTGGGCAGCCCAGGAAGAGCTTGGAGTCTGAGAAAAAGAGGGGACGAAGGAAAGACCCTTGGGACATTGACATTCTCTCAATCTATAAACTAACTTGGATATGTTCTTTGTTAAAAGAAAAAAAATTCCTATATGCTTATTGGCCATTTTTATTTCTTGGATCATGAATTTCCAATATATGGAGTTTGCCTTTTCATCACATTGAATATTCATCTCTTAGGATAATTTTAATATTTAAAAAGAATTTTAAGAAAATTAATCCATATATGTCGTGAGTGTTTTACTTGGTTTATTTGCTTTTTAAATTTATTTAATATGTTCTTTGTGTGACAAGTTTTAAAAATGTACATGATCAAGTCTACACGTTTTTCTTTTGTAGGTTTCATTTGTTTATATTTATAGTATTAAAATGATCTTCCTCTCTACAGCTCAGAAAAGTAGTCCCTTTATATTTTCTTATAACTGCTTCATGGTTCCCTTACAGCTTAAGAGGTAAAGACCCCAGGTCCTGAGTCCAACAAAGGTGGGGGGTCTGCCCTTCACAAGAGGTGGGAACTTTTTTCCTTCTGTTTCCGTGACTTATTTTCAGGCAAGCACTCAACAACCCAGTGAGAGAAGTACTCCCTCAATTTTGCAGATGGGAAAACTGATATTTAAAGAGGTGAAATTATTTGTCCAGAGTCACCCAGTAAGTGGGAGCTGGAATTGGCTCTAGTCCACCTGCTTTTCGAGCCTGCAGCCTTACCTGTTATACTTACCCCACACGGCTCGCTTGGTGCATTATCTTTTTATTCTCTTCCTATAGTGTTGAATAAGAGTTGGTAGTATTTTACTTGGAATGTTTGCATATGTAATCAAAAGCGCCAATGGAGAGTTTCATAGGCTTTGACAAATGTATAATGTCACGTATTCATCTTTGCAGTATCATACGGAACAATTTCACTGCCCTAAAAATGCCCTGGGTTCCGCCTATTCATCCATCCGCCTCCCTTCTGAACCCCTGGCAACCACTGTCTTTACATCAATGTTACAAGATCTTCTATTAACACAAGATAGTATAAAAGTATAAAACGTGATGTAGGGGAAGCGGGTGTGGCTCAGTGGATAGAGCCCCCGTTTTTACCATATGGGAGGCCCGGGTTCGCGTCCCGAGGCCTCCTTGTGAGGGCACGCCGGCCTGAGTGGTGCCGTGGGCTGATGCAGCAACCTCACGGCAGGAAGCGGGTGTGGCGCAATGGATAGAGCACCCGTTTACCATATGAGAGGCCCCGGGTTCGCTTC
>JAQZBX010015714.1:0-37259 GCA_029593785.1 Cabassous unicinctus
ATATGTGGAAAACTACAAAACTTTGCTAAAATAAATCAAAGTTCTATATAAAAGCAAGGTATTCCATGGTCAAGGATTGGAAGAGTAAATAATGTCAAGATGACCATTTTATGCCACATTATTTACAGTCTCAAAACAATCCCAGTGGAAATTGCAACAGCTTACTTTGCAGAAATGGAAAAGTCAAGTATCAAATTTATTGAGAAGCATAAGTGGACCCAGATAGCCAAAAACTTCTTGAAAAAGAATGAAGTTGAAAGACTGTTACTTCCTAATTTTAAAACTTATTTAAAACCCATAGTGTGTTGCCACAAGAACAGATATATACACCAAAGGAATGCAATTGGGAGTGTCGGAATAGACCCTCACATCTTTGGCCATTGATTTTTAAGTGGTTTTATTGAAATTTAATCACACAGTATAAAGTCCATTCAGTCTGTACAATCAATGGCTCTCCTTTTAATCATCACACACTGTATCAGAACATATTAATTGCTACAAAAAAGAAAAAAAACAGACATCCCTTATATCACCCTATTACTGTCACTTAGCATTTGAGTGGTAGCTTTGTTTCATTATGAAATAATATTAAAATACTACTTTTAACCACAGTCAATAATTTGCATTACTTGTAATTTTCCCATATATCACCCTATTGTTAATGTCTTGTAATAGCAATGCACAATTCTTCTACTTCGTGAAAGAACAATCTCATTTTTGTACTATCCATCAGACTCATGGACCACAACAGTCTTCTCTGTGTTCTACATTCCTGTGTTTTTTTAATGAATAGAAAATTTGTAGGTTTACAAAAAAGTCACTCCAAGAATATACCATTTTCATTTAACCCCTTATTGTTGACACTTTGCACTAATGTGGCACTTTTGTTACAATTGATGGAAGTATGTTAAAATATTATGTATCTTCATTTCAATTGATGAAAACACATTACAGTATTACTTTTAACTATAGAATGTAAGTTACATTGGTTGTGTTTTCCCATATATCATCTTATTTTTAACCCCTTGTAATAATAACATACATTTTTTTCTACTTCATGGGAGAAAATTCTTGTATTTGTACTATAAACCACATTGCTAATCCACCACGAAATTCACTCTGTTACACAGTCCCAAGCTTATCCTATAGATTTCATTCCATTGACAGAACCCTATACAATAACTTTCAGCTACTATATATAGATATAAAATTATCTATATATAAACATACATCTATAACTCAGTAATATTAATTATACTCAATATTTTGTTAGCATGATCTCTAGACATTTCTGAACATTCACAATCAACCTTATTAAAAATTATTCAGACACTTAGCATCAGGTCTACCTTATCAACCCTCATTCTTCTCCTAGTAACCTATACTCTAGGTTTTAACTCCATGAGTTTATTCAATGTATTTAGTTATTAGTGAGACAATACAATATTTATCCTTTTGTGTCTGGCTCCATCCCATTTTTTATATACATCTTAACCTCATTTCCTCTTAAAGTTGAATAGCATTCAATCATATATATCACATTTTTTTATCCATTCATTGGTTGATGGAACCTTGGGTTATTTCCATCTTTTGGCAATTGTGAATAATGTCATTATGAACATCAATGTGCAAATGTAAGTTCATACCCCTCCCTGTTTTCAGGTATTCTGAATATATTCCTACTGGCTGGATTGCTGGCTCATATGGAAGTTATATATTTAGCTTCCTGAGAAACTGCCCAACACTGTTTTTTAGAGGTTACACCATTCTACATTCTCACCAACAGTGAAGGAGTGTCCCAATTTCTCCACATTCTCTCCAACACTTGTAGTTTCTGTTTCAATAATGGCTTTTCTATAAGTTGTAAAAAGTTATCTCATTGTATTATTAATTTTCATTGCCCTAATAGTTAGTGATGTTGAACATTCTCTCATGTGCTTTTAACCATTTGTATTTCCTCATTTATATAATGTCTACTCAAGTCTTTTGCCCATTTCTATATAATGAACTTATTTTTAAAGAGGTTTTACATTACAGAAAAGTTACATCAAAAGTATGAGTTATTTCCATATGCCCCATTCCCTACCCCTCCCACATCTTCCCCAGTTAATAACATCGTACAATTGTGGGAACATTTGTTAAAATTGATGAATAATTATTGAAGCATTGCTCCTAATTAAGGTCTATAGTTTCATTGTGGTTTAAACTTAATTCCAAAGTCCTAAAAATGTCCTATGTTCCACCTATTATTTCCTTCTCCTCCCCTCAGAACATTTGGAAACCACTATCATTATTACATTGTTACATGTACTTCCATTACTACAATATTAATAAGTTTACTTTGTCCATGTTTGCATTTCCCCTTTATGTTTCCTCATTTCTTAAACTTGAGAATTTTGGGATGATGATGCCTGCTCTGCCTCAGATTGAGAAGGTTTTAGATCTTATGAGGCAAATGGAAGGAAATGTTTTGCTTGCAGTTGTAGAATCTCTTTGCTTTTTGGGTTAGGCATTCTACATCATCATCATTTTGTTAGTTGTCCTGTGTGAGTCCAATGCTCTGGAGAGTAGGTATTGACTGAAATTTTTCTGGGACTCAAAATCAATGGGCATATAAAAAGACCAAAGATGTAAGTCTCTGAAACATATACTTAATGGTATAGTGCTAATTATAGGCTCAAAGAATAGGGGTAGAAGAATTATGTGTAGGGAAATTATAATTGAGTTTAACTCTGTTACATTGGGGAAATAAGTTGACATATAATTCAAAGTATGGCCCACCAATATGATGCTTATTTCAAGGGATTGTGTGCTTATATTGTCTGGAGAGCTCTAAAGTCTTCAGGAGCACTTGTATTTGAGGCTTGGTTCATAGTAGCAGTTAGTGAGGTCTGTCTGAAACATGCATAATTGTAACCTCTGGAATGACGTATCAACTTATTTGGAAATCTATTAGCTTTTAAAGCATTTTGTATATGATGTTTCTTCCTTGTGGTCAATGTCTCTTTCCAAATGAAACATTGGTTGGTGCTTGTTATTAATCCCTTTTTGTCAGGGAGGCTCTACCCCATGAGTCATGTCCCATGATGTACCGTGGAATGTACCATGTTTATTTGCTGAGTTTGGCTTAGACAGTGACCACATTTCATTAACAAGGAGGTTTTCACAAGGTAACTCTTATGCAATACTTATTATTAGGCTAAATTTCAACTTTACAAGAATAAGGTCATAGTTTAGGCAATAGTTATTAATCGGCTAAATTTCAGCTTTACAAGAATAAGATCAGAGTTACATGCATTAATATTAAGGGCTTAATGTAGCGTTGCATTTTCTTTTATTGGGCTCTGCCTATGTACTCAAGAGATTCTTGCCATTCTATTTGAGAAAATAGCAGGACTCTCCAGGACAAGAGTTTAATATTTTCGTATTTATTGTTTTGGTCTCCACCTACTGAGATAACACTATATGACAAAATGAACATATTCATATCCCATAGAAGATGCCCCAGGTGCGCCCTTTCTCATGCATTCCCCACCACTGACACCCTGCACCTGTGACCCTCTCCTGCCACGTTTGCCAAAAGAACGTTCCCACAATTGTATGTTCAAACACAGACCTCCAGAGTTCAGCTGTTCCTCCAACTCTACCCCCAATTCCATGGATAGTCCCACCAATCCCAGAACCCTGCTTTTCCTCACACTCTGACAATCTTGGGCCCCCTCATATCCCTCACCATAATCACTCCATCTGCTCTGAAACCATCCTTTTCCACTTTATCATAGGTTCTGTCTGGATTGAGCATCTGCTCACTATCCTCTACTTTCTCTCTGTCTCTTGTAACCTGTTGTCCAAACTCTATTCCTGTAAGTCTTCTCAATATTCTTAGGTCATGTCAATAAAATCATGCAATATTTGTCCTTTGTTAACTGGCTTACTTCACTCAACATATGTTCTTTGAGATTCATCCATTTTGTTGCATGTTTCAAAACTTCAATCCTTCTTAAACATGAGTAATAGATTCTAATATATGATTTCCTAACAGAGGATCATAAAGATGCTTCCTAATGTATTCTTCCAGGAGTTTTATAATCTTAGTTCTTATATTTAAGTTTTTTATCCACTTTGAGTTATTTTCTTGTATATCATGAGGGATAAGCATCTTCCTTCTTTTTTTTTAAATATGGATAAACATTTCTGCCAGCATCAACTGTTTCATTCACTATGCTTTCCAAATTGAGTGAGCTTGGAATCCTTATCAAAAACCAATTTGACATGGAGTCTTTTCAATAAATTGTGGTCAGAGAACCAGATATCTATTTCCAAAAGAAAGAAAGAGGACCCCTATCTCAAACATTACACAAATATTAACTCAAAATGAATCAAATACCTAAATATAAAAGATAGAACTACAAAACTCCTAGAAGATAACATAGGGGAACATGTTCAAGATCTTGTGGTAGGAGGTAGTTTCTTAAAATTTAAATCAAAGCAAAAGCAATGAATGAAAATATAGTTAAATGAGACTTAGCTTAGTCAATGCTAGAAAATATTTGGAAAGCACATAACCAATAAGGTTTTAATATTCAGAATATGTTAATAAGTCCTGCAACTCAAAAATAAAAGAAAAACTTATGGCTGAAATTCCCATGAAAAGATGTTCATCATCATTAGCTATTAGAGAAATGCAAATAGAAACCACAATGAGATACCATTTTGCACCCTCTACAATGCCTACTATTAAAATAAAAAATCAGAGAATTACAAATATTGGAGAAGATGTGGAGAAATTCATTGTTGGCAGGATGTAAATGTTGCAGCCAATGTGGTTGCCAGTTTGACAGTTCAATGGAAAGCTAAGAATATAATTTCTTTATCACTCAGCAATCTCAATACTAGGTATACTACAGATCATCAGACCAGGACAGTCCTACACAACTCCCAGGATGGTGAGGGATAGAGAGATGAAGAACCTGTAACAACAAATGTGAGTTACCAAACTCCCATGACAGCCAGGGAAGGGCTCCCTTCTACCCCCAAGATAATCAGCTGGGGTAAAACCCATGGTTTACTGAAGCTGATTGAGTGGAGAACAGTCATCTTTCTCTCTCTCAGCTGTTACAAGGGAAAAGGGAGTGTGAGTTGAGCACTTTTGTTCATTGATTTCAGCCAGCAAATCCTGCTTTGAATCTCAGCTCTGATTAGATTAAAACACAGGAAAACAGAGATTGAAACACTCAGTGGAAATGTTTGCCTACATCCATGATCATCTGGCCCAACTGGGAATTTCATGGGCAAAACATGCTTTTAGTTTTCTCAGTACACTAACTCTTGGGAGAAAAACTGCACTCCATTGGTGAGTCCCTGGCTTGACTTTGATACAATAAACTGGGAAAATTTAAATATTTAGAATAAGTTGTACCAAATACCAAAGAAGCACTGTGAAAAACAAAATAACTAAGAGAAAAAGTAAATTCATCAACATATTCAGATGCGTAGATATGAGAAAAAATTACTAGCCATATTAGGATACAGGAAGAGATGGCCCAGCCAAAGGATCAAATCAAATATCCTGATGAGATACATGATTTCAGAAAATTAATCAATGATAATCACACAATTCTCCTGAATCAATTCAAAGAATTGAAAGAAAATATGACTAAAGAGATAAAGGATATTATCCGAGTATGCAAAAAGAACAATTTGAAAGCCTGCAAAGAAAATTACCATACCTTATAGGAATGAAAGACATAATGGATGAGATTAAAAATACATTAGAACCTCTGAAAGATGAAGCACCCATATTAGATATCTTCACAAGTGAAGTCTACCAAACATTCAGTGGTAAATTAATACCAATCTTACTCAAGTTTTTCTCAAAAATTGAAGAGTAAAGAGTGCTATCAAACTCATTCTAAGAAGCCAACATCATCTTTATACAAAAACCAGATAAAGATACTATGAAAACAGAATATTTCAGACCAATATCACTAATGACTATAGATGCAAAAATCCTCAACAAAATGTTTGCAAATCGAATCCAAAAGCAAAGTATAAGAATTATACAACACGATCAAATTTATTCAAATAAAATTGAATTTATTCTATCATGTAAGATGTCAATTATATCCAAACCTATTTACAGAAATGCAAGGGTAGTTCAGCGCAAGAAAATCAATTAGTGTATAAACCACATTGATAAATTAAACAGGAAAAATCATATGATCTTCTCTATTGGTGCAGAAAAGATATTTGACAAAATATTGCACCCTTTCTTGATAAAAACTTGTCAAAAGGAGGAATAGAAAGAAAGTTTCTCAAAATGATAAAGTGCATGTATGAAAAAGCTAGAGGTAGCATTCTACTGAACTGTGAAAGACTAAAATCTTTCCTGCTGTCATGAGGAATAGACAAGGATGCCCACTGACCATTATTTTTCAATACTGTGCTAGGAGTTCTAGCTACAGCAATTAGGCTAGACAAAGAAGTAAAAGTCACGCAAATAGGAAAGGGAGATTTAAAACTCTCACTCTTCACTGATGACATGATCCTAAATATAGAAAATCCTGAAAAATTTAAACAAAGCTATTAGAATTAATAGGCAATTTCAGCAAAGTGTCAGGATACAAGATTAATATGTAAAAAAATACACCAAATTTAAGATATGGACTGTAGTTAGAAGTGATATTTTAACAATGCTCTTGCATAGTTTGTAACAAATGTATCACAACAGTGAAAGCTGTTTGTGGAGGGATGATGCATGGGACCCGTGTATGATGTTATGCATGTTTATTTTGTAAGTTCAAACTTTTATTACACACTTATTATGTATGTTTGTGTATGAGAGATATACTTCAATAAAAAATATATTGAAAAAATAGCATTTCTATACACCACTGATGTGGCATCTAAGAACCAATTCAGAAAAAAGTTCATTTATAATAACAACTAAAACAATCAAATACTTAAGAATAAACTTAATGAGGGACATAAAGTACCTATATTCAGGAAATTACAAAAGATTGCTAAAAGAAACCTAAGAAGACTTAAATAAATGGAAAGATATTCTGTGTTCATGGATTGGAAGTCTAAATATTGTTAAGATGTCAATTCTATCCAAACTGATTTACAGATTCAACACAAACTCAATAAAAATCCCAACAGCCTTTTTGTGCAGAAATCAAAAAGCCAATAATCAAATTAATTTGGAAGCATAAGGGTTTCCAAATAGCCAAAAATATCACTTAAAAGAAGAACAAAGTTAGAGGACTCTCACTTCTTGACTTTAAAGAATATTACTTAGCTACAGTGGTATAAACAGCATGGTACTAGTATAAGGACAGAAATATTGATCAATGGAACCCAATTAAGAACTCATAAGTTGATGCTCACATCTACAGTCAAGTGATTTTTGATAAGGCTCTTAAGTCCACCCAGCTGGGCCAGAACAATATATTCCACATATGGAGCTGAGAGAACTGAATAACCATATCCAAAAGACAGAAAGAAGCCCCCTATCTTACAACTTATACAAAAATTCACTCAAAATGGATCAAGTACCTATACAAACAAAAAACAAAAAACAACCATAAAAGTCCTAGAAGAAAATGTACGAAAATAGCTTCAAGATTTTGCGGTAGTTGGCAGTTTTTAATCCTTACACCCACGGCACGAGCAACAAAAGAAAAAATAGATAAATTGGACATCTTCAAAACTCAACACTTTTGCATCTCAAAGGACTTTATCAAATGGCTGAAAATGCAGCCGACTGAATGGGAGAAAATATTTGGCAATCACATAAGTGATAACTGTTTAATATCCATGATATACAAGGAGATCATACAATTCAACAATAAAAAAACAGTCTGATTAAAAATGCACAAAAACTTGAAAAGACAATTGTCCAAAGAATAAACACAAATAGTGAAAAAATATTCAACAAGACTAGTGATTAGGGGAATGCAGTTCAAACTACAATTAGATAACATTTCATAACTATGAGACTGGTCGCTATTAAAAAGTTGGAAAATGTTAAATATTGGAGAGGATGTAAAGAGATAGGAATGCTTACTTACTGTTGCTTGGAATGTAGAATTGTACAGTTACTGTGGAGGACTGTTAGGCAGTTCCTAAGAAAGTTGTTTATAGACTTGCCATGGGACTGAGAAATATCATTGCTCGGTATATACCCAGAAGAACTGAGAAGAGTGAAACATAGAAATCTGCCCACCAATGTTCATAGCAGTGTTATTCATGAAAGACAAATTTGGAAACAACCCAGGTGTTCATCAACTGATGAAAGAATAAACAAGTTGTGTTGTTTAGACACTATGGAATATTATGCATCACTAAGAAGAAATGAAGTGGTGAAACATAGGTCATATATGGACATGGAAGACATTATATTGAGTGAAGCAAGCCAGACACAAAAAGACAAATATTGTATGATTGCACTATATTGAATTAATATATTATGTGAAATATAAATATGCATAAAATTGCATAAATTTGCTGAACAAATGTAGGTTAATACTACAAAATATTAATATCAGTCAAAATCAAACACATTGTACTAAGTGAAGGAGACCAGAAACACAGTATTATATATTGTATGATTTCATTTATATAAAATGTATATATAAATCAATTTATAAAGGTGAAATTAGATGAGTAGTTATGTAGGGTTGGAGGAGGAATGCTAATTGGTGTGGATTCTTTCTTTTTGGAATAATGAAATATTTCTAAAAATTTTGTGGTGATGAACGTACAACATTGTGATTATACTTAAAATCAATTATTATACACTTTGGATAGATCATATGGTATGTGTATATACCAATAAAACTGTTTAATTAACAAACAGATATTTGTGCAAGAATAGCCAGAAATAGCAGGTATGTACAACAGGGGAAACAGAGAGAGATTGACAGGTGAAGAATTTTCTTGTTTGTTTTTCTGTTTTTTATTATTGTTATTGAAGTAATGAAAATGCTCTAATTAATTGAAGGGATGAACACACAACTATATTATTATATCAAATACCATTGATTGCACACTTTGGATAAATTGTATACTTTATTGATATATATCAATAAAATTGATTTGTTTAAAAATAAAGAACTTACAAGGGCATAACTCTATAGCTGTGAACAAAACAGAGAGAACTCTGGAAACAGGAAATCATCACTCTAGCAACCACGATTGTCACAGCTGCCTCTCACACACATGAAACTAGTGCTTGGACACGAGAATACCTGGTCCCATCACCAGAACTGCCTTTAAACCATCATGTCACAATCACCTCGCTTGCCAGTAGCCATAGTTAGAGTTCGATAAGTTCTGCCTAATTTTATATTTTAAATCTCATGTGAGGATATCCAAGTAGCAGAACCTAATTTATATCTAGAACCTTAGCTGCAAGGAGGTGTGGTAGTTGTAGTGTACAGATCTCCAAACTTTCTAAAGTAGAAAAAAGGAGGAATGATTTTAAGAGAATAATCTACCTGCATCTAACACTGACATCCCTACTTTGGAGTTTTCTTATGTCAAGGTTAATCTACAAATATTCAAATAATTACTTAGATTGACTACAACTAGATTTAGTCAGAGATCCAACAATCATGCATTTGCAAGCACAAAGATTAATTCTAACTCCTTTTGCAAAAAGTAAATCCATTCTCCTTCTGTTCCCATCCTTTGCTCGTTGTGTAAATTTCTCCCAAACATCTCTGCAGCCCTCCACCAAGGTGGAGTAATTTATATCACAGTACTGGAAACTCGTTTTTTAAAGGACCAGATAGCAAGTATTATGTAAGCCTTACATGGACTTTATCATATTCATTTTTCTTTGTTGTATTTTTAACAACCCTTAAAAATGTAAAACTCATTAGGTTGACAAAAGTACAAAATCCAGCTATTCAGTAATTTTTCAGCTTCTGATCTCAACCATGAAATGCTCTACTTTCAATGCATAGTTATTTCATTTACATAAAGCATTTCTCATCACAACATCATTAATATGAGGAGCCTAACTTGTTACTAGGACAGCCCAGAATGAGGTATACCTAGTTTTTGTCAGTTGGTTTCTTTCACCCATTGCCAGTACCCAACTTTTCCCTTGCTTACCTCACAAATGGTCACAAGAAAGTTAATATTTTGTCTTCTTGTCCTTAACCATCTGTTTCCCCAGAATGACATAGAGACTTGGAAATATTCACTGGAATTCACTGGCATAACTCATTGTATTTCTGTGATTTTCTGATCAATATTATCCAGCATATATCACCAAAATAGCCAGTAATAAAAAGAAATATGGAATAAGGTGAAATCATTGCAAACAGTGAAATATCTGAATACTTTTACTTAATTTGATAATGAATTTGTCTAAAAAGAGAAACTATGCATTCATTATCCTAGAAAATTTTCTAAATAAAATACGCCACAAAACAGCAAAAACAAACAATCAAAAAAAAATTAGAGGCACATAAGAGCAGATTTGAATTGCTTAAATTAGAATTAATGATTTTGAAGATAGAACCTCTGAAATAGGAAAGACAGGAGAACAAAAAAAGAGGAGAATGGGAAAAGTAGAGAAGGGCCTCAGGGAATTGAATGACAATGCAAAATGCCAAAACATACACATTATCCGTGTCTCAGAAGGAGTAGAGACTGAAAAAGGAGCAGAAAGAATATTTGAAGAAATAATGACTGAATACTTTACCACTCATATGAAAGATATAAATATCAGTATCCAAGAAGGTCAATTCACCCAAAACAGAATAAATTTAAAAAGACGTACACAGAGACACCTACTATTCAGAATGAAAAATGTCAGAAATAAAGAGAATTCTGAAAGCAGCAAGAGAAAAGGAAACAATACAAACAAGGGAACATTGACGAGATTAAGTGGTGACCTCTCACCAGAAACCATGGAAGAAAGAAGAAAGTCTTGTGAAATATTTAAGGTCCTTAAAAAGGAAACTACTGCCCAAAAATTCTCTTTCTGACAAAACTGTCCTTCAAAAATGAGGGTGAGTTCAAAGCCTTCATAGAAAATGAAAAACTGATAGAATACATTACCAAAGACCAGAATTACAAGAAGTACTAAAGGGAGTACTGGAGCCTGAAAGGAAAATAATAAGGATGAGAGAATTGGAGAAGAGTGTAGAAATGAAGATTATTAGTTAGGATATATTAAAGGGTAAAAAGACAGACAGTAGTATAATATAACAACAGAAAAAGCCAAAGGACAAAATGCATGAAGAATATAATATCTTTACACGAATAACTTAGAATGTTAAAACCTTGAACCTCCCAATCAAAAGACATAGACTGACTGAATGGATCAAAAATATGTGCCAACAATTTTTTTTCTACAAGAGTCTCATCACAGATGTAAGGACACAACCAGATTAAAATTGAAAGGTTGAGAAAAGATATCCCATGCATAATGTCAGCAAAAATGAGCTGGAGTAACAATACTAATATTGGACAACATAGATTTTAAATGCAAAATTGCTATAAGGGATGAAGAATGTCATTACATATTAATAAAAGGGGCAAATTAACAAGAAGAAATAACTATACTAAATATTTATGCACATAACCTGAGTGCCCCAGGATACATGAGGTACCCACTGGCAAAACTGAAGGGTGAAATAGGTGTCCCTGAAGTACTAAATGGAGAGTTCAATACAACACTTTCAGTATTGGATAGAAGACCTGGGCAGAGTCTAAATAAGAAACAGAACTTGAATAATATGATAATGAACTAGAAATAAGAGACATTTATATAGCATTGCACCCCAAATAGCAAGATACAAATTCTTTTTATGTGCTCATGTTTCCTTCTTCAAGATAGACCATATGTTGTGTCACAAAAAATTCTCAATATTTTTTTTAATATTGAAATTATACAAAACACTTTCTCTGATCATAACAGAATGAAACAGGAAAACTATAATGGATGGAAAGAGGGAAAAATCATAAATATATGGAGAGTAAACAACTCACTCTTAAATAATCACTGGGACAAAAAAGAAATTGCAATAGATTTCAGCAAATACCTTGATATGAAGGAAAATGAGAACACAACATATCTAAACCTCTGGGGCAGTGCAATGGCAGTGCTGAGAGGGAAATTTATAGCCCCCAAAGCTTACATGAAACTTGAAGAAAGAGCTAAATCCTCAACAATATATTTGCAAACAGATTCCAAAAGCACATTATAAGAATTATACAACACGATCAAGTGGGTTTTATCCAAGGTATTCAAGGGTGGTTCAACACAAGAAAATTAGTATAATAAACCACGTTGATATATTGAAACAGAAAGTTCACATGATCCTCTCTATTGATGGAGAAAAGGCATTTGACATAATACAGCACCCGTTCTTGATAGAAACACACCAAAAGGTAGGAATAGAAGGAAGCTTTCTCAATATGATAAATTGCTTATATGCAAAAGATAGAACTAGCATTCTAATGATCTGTGAAAGACTGAACTCTATTCCACTGAGATCAGGAACAAGACAAGGATGCCCACTGTCACCATTTTTATTCAATATTGCTCTAGAACTTTTAGCTAGAGCAATAAGCCTAGAAAAAGGCATAGAAGATACTGAAGGAGGAAAGGAATAGGTAAGATTTTCACTATTTGCTGATATGATTCTCAATCTAGAAAATCCTGAATAACTCACTACAAAGCAACTAGAATTAATAGAGCAGTTCAGCAAAGTGTTGGGATAAAATATTAATATGCAAAACTCAATAACATTTCTATATACTATATATGCGAGATCTGAGGAGTAAATCAGAAAAGAAAATTCCATTTATAATAGTGACTAAAATAATCAAATACTTAGGAAAAAACTGACCAAGGACATAGTGCACCTGTATTCACAAATTGCAAAGTATTGCTAAAAGAAACTGAAGAAGACAAATAAATGGAAGGACATTCTGTGCTCATGGATTGGAAAACTAAATATCATTAAGGAGTCAATTCTATCTAAACTGATTTATAGATTGAACACAATCCCAATAAAAATCCCAACAGCCTTTTTTGAAGAAATGGAAAAGCCAGTAATGAAATTTATTTGAAAATTAAGAGGCCCCAAATACACAAAAATGTCTTTAAATAGAAAAACAAATTTGGAGGACTATCACTTCTGGAATTTAAACATATTACTTAGTTACAGTGATAAAAGCAGCATGGTACTGGCATAAAGATAAACATATTGATTAATGGAAGTGAACAGAAAACTCAGAAATAGACCCTCACATATACAGTCAAATGATTTTTGACAAGGTGATCAAGCCCTCCCAGCTAAGCCAAAACAGTCTATACAATAAATGGTGCTGGGAGAACTGGATAGCCATATCCAAAATAAAGAAAGATGTGTCCTATCTCACACCTTATACAAAAATTAACTCAGAATGGATCAAAGAGCTAAATATAAAAGCAACAGTTGTAAAACTCCTAGAAGAAAATGTATGAAAATATCTTCAATATCTCATGGTAGGCATTGTTTCTTAAAACTTACACCCAAAGCATCAGCAACAAAAGAAAAATTAATTAATAAATAGAAGGAACCTCCTTGAAATTAAACACCTTTGAACATCAAAGGTCTTTACCAAGAGGGTGAAAACTTAGCCAACTCAATGGGAGAAAATATTTGATAATCACATATCCTACAAGTGTTTAATACTCATGATATTTAAAGTGATTATACAGTTCAGCAATAAAAAGTCAAACTCCTTGCTTAAAAAGTGAGCAAAAGACATTTACCCAAAGAAATATAAAGAGAAAAGAAACACATGAAAAAATTCAACATCAGTAGCTATTAGGGAAATGCAAATCAAAATTTTGAGGTATCATTTCACTGCTATTGGACTGGCCCCTGTTAAAAAGTCAGAAAACTGTAAATGTTGGAGATATTGTGGAGAGATAGATTGCTTATTCACTGTTGTTGGAATGTAGAATGATAAAGCCACCGGGGAAAACTATTTGGCATTTCCTAAGGAATTTGAAAATAGACTTTCCATGGGACCCAGCAATCCCATTACTAGGTATATACCCAGAAGAAATGAGAAGAGTGACACAAATAGACATGTGAATACCAATGTTCATAGAGGCATTAGTCATGATTGCTAAAAGTTGCAAACAACACAGGTGTCTATCAACTGATTAAAGAATAAACAAATATAGGTGTATACACATGATGGAATATTATGCAGTGGTAAGAAGAAATGAAGATGTGAAGCATATGACCTCATTCATGTGCCTGGAGGACATTGTGTTGAATGAAGCAAGCCAAACA
The DNA here is from genome assembly GCA_029593785.1 of Cabassous unicinctus. Taxonomy (NCBI): domain Eukaryota; kingdom Metazoa; phylum Chordata; class Mammalia; order Cingulata; family Chlamyphoridae; genus Cabassous; species Cabassous unicinctus. The sequence continues at coordinate 14,316 of JAQZBX010015714.1, forward strand.
CAAAATGAAAATACTGTATGATTGGCCTATTATGAACTAAATATATTATGTAACCTCATGGAATTAGTAATTAGAATATAGGTCACCAGAATAAGGGTAGAGAATGGAAAACTGAGGTAAGTCTGTGCAGAATTGAGTAAAAGGTTGTGTGTAAATCTTTGGAAATGAATGGAAATGGTGAGAGCACATCATGATGTTTGTGACTAGCAGATTTATTGTATGGGTATGACATTAAGAGAAAGGGAAAATCTAAAGACATGCATATTACTAGAAGGAAATCTAAAATTTGTAATATGGGACTGTATAACATAATGAAACCTCATGCAAAATACAAATATGGGTGATATTGCATATATATAAGACCATTTTTACCAGATATAAATACAAATAAACTGAAGAGAGGAAAACAGAATAGAAGCTATGAATGGCAGGGAAGTCATGGAGAGATTGAGAGGGATGAGGTTAGTTTGCTTGGTGGGTTTTTGTTTATAATTATTGGAGTTATGAATTTGTTTTAAAATGATTTAAGTGATGAATACACAACTAGATTATTATATCAAATGCTTTTGACTGTTACACTTTGGATGAATTTATGCTTTATTAATACATGCCAACAATGTTGATTTGTTAAAAAAAACTGTACAATTAATTAAAAAGTGATAATGGACCAGCCCCTTCCCAAAAGAAAGGAGTATCTTCAACTCCTAGGAAAACAATTCCATTTCTCTCCTGCATAATATCTCTGTCCCTTCTCTGCCTGAAATAGAGGGGAAATCATCCCAAATCCCTCAAACTGAGAAATGAACAAAAATAAAGGGGGATTGTAAAGGGGGATTGTAACCACTGACTAAAACAGATTGATTGTTATTGTAGTTATCATTTTGTTTTAGCTGAATAACTTGTAACATTGATATAAAATAAATTTTTAAATAAAAAATATGTTAAAACACTTATATATATATATATATGTCAAAAATGCATTACATTCATTTTTTGTACGTCCACTACTGTTAATGTGGTTCAGACCAAAATGCATTCTTACCAAGAAGATCTATGGTCAGAGACCAAGTTGTCTATGGCTTTAAACCAAGTGGAAACATGTTCAGTTTGAAGCAATATTTCAAACTATCAGCACTTGGAGAATGCTGGGGTGAGTTAAAGGGAAGAAAGATGGTGACATGTACAGAGATTTATCTTTTTGGTGTCCAGTGAGGAAAATCTACAGGCCCACAATTGGCACTGGCAAGTTTTGAGGATTTGGCAATCTATAACCTTCATGCACATCAGCAGAGGCCAGCATGAATGTGAAGCACTGAGGGTTTGGATGACTGTCATTGCTATGTAAGTTCACATGTATTTCATATGATGCTGGTGGGATTAGAGGTGAAGGTAGGGAGGAGACCCAATAATAAAGGGTGAACTTCTGGACAGACAACTGGAATAGAGGATTAAAACAGATTCAATCTGATGTATTGAAATAAAGTCAATGTGCTCCAGGAGTAAAAATTAAAATTTCTATATATTCCACTTGGGGTGAAGTGGGAAAACAAGTACAGATACTGATTCAATAATCAAAACCTCCCAACAAAAAGCCCATAACCAGATAGTTTCACTGATGAATTCTACCATGCATTTAAAGAAGAATTAGCACCAATCATTTTCAACCACTTTCCAAAAATTCAGGAGGAGAGAACACTTCCTACTTCCTTCTATGAATTGTATATTACTCTGACCCTATTGCCTGGTAAAGACATCATAAGTAAAAAGAAGAAATGACACCAATTTACCTCATGAATATAGGTATAAAAATCCTCATGAAAATACTAGCAAACTGATTTCAACAGCACTGTAAAAATATTATACACCATGATCATGTGGCACTTAACCCAGGAACTCAAGTTTGGTTCAAAATATGAAAATCACTTAAAGTAATATTTTAAGTAAATAGATTGATGGGAAAGAGCCAAGTGTCTCTCCACAACTTGCAGAAAAGGCCTTAAACAAAGGCAGCAACTTTTCTTGATAAAAATGCTAAGAAAAATGGAAATAGAAAGGAACTTTCTCAACATAAAAAATGGATGCTTATGAAAATCCAGTTAACAGCAGGCTCAATAGCAAAATATTTAAAGATGTTGCCTAAAGACCAGGAATGAAACAAGCATGCCTTCTTCAAAGCTGCTATTTAATGTTGTAATAGAAATATATGCCAGAGCAATTATGCAATAAAATAAACACTATCTCATTTGGAAAGAAAGAAAGAAATTATATGTATTTGCAAACGATCTTATCTTATATATAAAAACTCCAAAGGAATCCACAAGAAAAATATTAGAACTAGTAAAAGAGTTCAGCAAAGTAGGAGAGTACAATATCAACACAAATAATTCTGTTTCTATACACTAGCAAAGAACAATTTGAAGAGGAAATTAATATAAGATTTCAATTTACAATGGCATCTAAATTCTTCAGGAATAAATTTAAACAAAGATAAAGAAGATATGTATAATGAAAGTTGTAAGTCATGGGTGAAAAAATGAAAGAATACCTAAGTAATTGGCAAGACATACCATGTTTATGGTTTGGAAGAGTTAAGATATCTTGTTTTTGTCACTATTACCCCAAAACAATACACAAATTCAATACAATGCTTATCAAAATTTAGCAGATTTTTATGCAGAAATAGAAAAACTGTTTTTCAAATTTATATAGAACTGCAAGAGACCATGTATAGCCTAAACAAACTTAAAGAATATGGTTAGAAAACTAACACTTTCTGATTTCAAACTGAAATACAAAGTGTCAGTAAACAGAGCAGTGTGGTACTGGAACAGAAGGAGATAAATAGATCAAAGGAACAGAAGTGAAAGCCCAGAAATAGATCCACACATTGATAGCCAATTAATTTCCAACAAAGGACTTATGTACTTGCATGGGAAAGAATATTCCAGTCAACAAATGGAATGGGAAAATCAGATATTCACATGTCAAAAAATAGAGTTAGATCCCTACCAATCAACAAATTCATGGAGTTAGAAAGCATATTAAAGGTTACCTGGGGTATGGGAAGAGAAGAAATGGAAGGTGCGTTATTGTAAAAATTAATATATACATATGATAGACACAATGGAGCTATGGGAGATTCAAGATATGAATTTTAAATCCTGGCTATTTTTGTTTTAGAGAGAAAGACATGTAAAGTTACAGAAAAATATTTATTTTTTGTGTGTGAATGATAAATCATTCAGATCTTTTATTTTTCATACTATGTTGAATGTAATCAATAAAAAAGGCAGTAAAATTTTCATTGTTAGATATTTCAATATAAAATATTTATAACAATGAAAGATATAATCATAAACATAGAAAAGTAAGAAGTTAATTTACATAAAATTTTAAAAACTGTTGTAAATGCAGATATATATTAATTCTACATTCTAACTGGTTGATTTTACCATATTCTTATCAGGTAAAACAGATAAATTAAAATTTAAAATATATGATCTTTTAAAAAATGGAAAAGCACAGAACTGTTTAGGGAGGGTGTATTTGCTGGGGTAAAAAATATGCTGCCCTTACCATTTGGTTTCCTGTCTGTGCTCCACCAGAACCCAGAAGACAAGGGACCACTAGGGCTTCCAAGGAGGGAAGCAGAGTTGGGAAACATGGAGACTCATTCTGGAGAGGAAAAAAAAAAAAATCCAACATCATAGAAAAAAAGAAGAAGCTTTCCCTAAAAGGCACCAGATTCAGATTGTAGGTCTGGGTGCTAGCATGTCCAATTGTCCGTTTGATTTACTTCTGGCTAAAAGTATGGGAACAGTTGTGCCATATGTCCTATCCAGGCCAAAGGAGTCATGAAAGCCTGTCACACCTGCATTTTGGCTCACTGTCTTGCTGAATGGAGAGGATATTGCATGGAATTTATGGACTCAAGGAATCAACCAATGTATAGCAAACGAAAGAGTTACAAAATGAGGGAAACTTGGGTCTCAGTCTTTGGCTTGAAAGAGAGTTGCTTCTAACAGTAACCATATTTGTGTGACTGGGTTTTAGTACTCTATCTTGTCCTATTATTCTTTTATACTATTTCTGTTCTATTACCAAATGGCCTTACTTATTACAGCTAGGCAAAGAATTTTAAAAATAATTATTTTATCTTTTGCTTTTTCTATCAATTTTGAAGGACATAAAATGTGCCCATTCTTTAGATCAGTACAGTGGACTGTGTGTGTCTTTGACCCACAATTTAGAAGTGGACTACTAGGGAGACTTTATGAAGAGTTTGCACCAATTTTGATTTGTTAATCAAATGTTTTCATAAAAACCTCTGAGAAATTTACTTGCATTTTTGTTTCAGCATAAATATTTGCTAAGACATGCTGGTTATGAGGTAAATCTTTTAAATGAGAAGCCAGTTTCATAGATTCAGTTTACTTTGCAATAAAATTAAAGTCATAAACTGATTTTACACCAATTTGCAAATATTTATCTTCAACATTACTAAATCTATTTACTTCATTAATAAAAATTGGGTATAACAGCTGTCATTTAAGACTCTATATTCAAGGAAAAAAATGACAAATATTGACTAATCAGAGTAGAGCGGTCCACATGGGTTTTGATTTCCTGGGAATTCTCTGAAAGCGGTCATTCCCTTCTATAATTGAAGTCTAGGGACTGTACTCTTTGTAGAGGTAAAGAATTTAAGGTCCATTAAACAATGAGTTTGAAAGGTCTTGGGAAATGTGAAAGCTTTCCAAAATCTGGGAAGCTAATGTTGCATCATTTCTTCAAAGGACAACAGAAAACGATGAGATATAGCTAAGAGTCAGAGAGTGAATATCATTTTCCAGAGTACAGAGAAGAGAAAATATTTGTTCAATCTACACCTGGACCATACCAGTGAGTATGAGAAGTATGACAACGTCTTCCTTTTTGAGAATCCATTACTTCTGCTGCTGCTTTCACATGTTATTGGTGTGACAGAATGAGATAAAGCACATAAAAAGAGTTTGCAGTGCTAAACAGTATCATATAAGTGTAAATCTTCCTATGTCTGTTTATTAAAATTATATGTATATATATATATATATGTATATAAAGAATTCACTACATTTTATGATGTAGAATTTCTAACTACATTCTGAGAGTGGTATCATTTGTCATCACAAACTGGGCTTTTTTTCTCATTTCAATCTGGAATGAGAGAGGAGAAAAAATGAGATGTGGTCTCTTTAATGATGAGATAATATTTTTAATTTTTTAAAAGCCTTTCATAGAGTGCTTATGATAAACATGATTGTCTTCCATGAAGTAAACATAACTTCATAAAAAAAAATCACATGCGATGAATCTTCAATATGTTTTCTTAAAATAAACTTATTGATAATGAGACCTGAAAAAAGACCTTGGATGACAAACAGTGTGAGTTTTTAGTTCACAATTATTAGGGAATTGATTTGCCCTCAAACAGAACCCAGCTGCTTTATTCAGGTTTCAAATTCTTCAACATATACATAAGATAATAAAATTGCCAGTAAGTGCCATCAAGTTGAAGTAAAGAAGAATTTAATGAGCCCTGATTTAATTAACTTATATGGTATGAACATGCTGGATGTTTGGTTGGAAAACCCCAAGTTGGAAGATTTCACAAGGTCTAGGGAAATGAAGGACACATTGTGGTTGGTTGTACTTCTAAAGACTCTGTGAACATCCAGGTCTTCACTCACAAGTGTGTTCCTAATTTATATTCTCTCTACACCTATCTCCATTCATATTCTATAATCTTTACTCATCAGGTTTTCTTTACAAACTCTTTCTCTTGTATTTTCCTCTCTATTCTTTGCATTCATTTTCCTCACATGCTTCTATGCCTCTTCAATATGCTTAATTTTCCTGGCACTATGTCATGTTTCTTCTATTTGTTTCATAATGTTTTTAAAATTATTTTCCTGGGTATTCTCCATTTTGCATTAACAATTTGCAAGAAAGCATTTAAAAGGACCAAAACAGCAAAACACTATGATATGAGAATTTTACATTGTGGTGAGATTGTGACAATCCTACTTTAAAAATGAAAGACGAAAGAAACTAAATTGATCCATTCTTAATGTTTACTACCTTTGGAATAAGACTATATTTTTAGTTATTTAAATAGATATAAGTATTATCTACATTCTTCTTGCTGGATTTTTAATTTCCCTCATCACATATTCAGGACTAAAATGTATTAAATACCTAGTTTTCTTACAAACGAATGCATCGTATTCCTATTTAGTAATTATTGTCTGGTCTTGATTTTTGGTACAGCCCACATTTTAAGGTACTCTTTCATACCCAAAAGATAGACTGAGGGTCAATATTTTCTCTTGGAAAATTGAAATAATCTCAATTCAGAGAATAAAAAGAAAGTCATGCCTTTTTTCAGTGTCATGAAAGCAAACACAATTTTACTAATATTTAATTTTCCTACTCTATGAAGTTTTCTACAATTATGTATAATGGGGAGAAGTGTACTTAGTATATTAACACATAATCAAAGCATTTTCTTCCCAAGTGACTTTCCTAAAGGGACAGCAGCAAAAGAATTTCAAGCTCAATTTTACTTCAAAACTATGGTGCTGTGATAAGAATAGTCCATAAAAAGCATTAAGTTGTAGCTTAGAGTCTAGTTCTCAAGAATCTTCTCTGTTGTTGGCGTAGTATATTATTTGGTTGGATATACATTATTTGCTAACTTGTTTATATTAAATAGAAAAAGGTTGATTATTGTAATTTAAGCCAGGGATTATTGGAGTGTGCAAGAGAGAAATAGATTATTGAATTTTTAAAAATTCAAGTAATATTCTTCTCAAAATATTTTTGAAAGCTACAATGTGCTTAGTATTTTTTAGTGTAACAAATGCCAGACAACAATTATACATCCTCACTATGGTAAATGATCATCAAAAATACATATTTAGTTTCAGAGAGTGTGATCTGGTTAACCAAATGTGATTATACTAAAAACAACTAAAAATAGGCAAAAATATCTTAATAATAAAAGAAATCATAAGAGTATAAGGAATGAAGACAGTATTTCAAGGTTTCAAGACTGGGAGTCAAGAATTACTTTTTGTAGTACAAATAAAAGTGTGCCCTGCTTAGGATTTTTTTTTTTAATTTGGGGTAAAATTACTCTTGGTAACTGTCCACATAGTATGGTGGTCAAAAGATGGAGTATGATAAAGAAGGCTAAAGACCTAATAGGCTACCTAATCGGCAGTCATTTGCAGTGATGGGAGAATTGTTTGTATTCCATCCTGTCATCTTTTTGCTCCATTGTCCCTGCCTTGTTTTTTACCCAGGCTCCCCTTGACAACTGCAGATAATGTGCTCTGGTCTCCAGGCTAGCAGATTTAACCCTTCTAATACTTCAGTTCATTCAAGACCTGAAAGATCTCCTCAAATGAAAAATTGATTCATAGACATCTTGTACCTCCACCCCACAGCTTAAACCATTTTGATACCTCTGATATTTGCCTGATAAAATATTAATTTGGTTCATTTTTCACAGTAAACTTTATCCCATGAGAACACACTCCGTATTTGACTATCATTATCCATGGTGGACTGGATATTTCACATAGTTGAATCTCTGTTCATTGTAATGGAACAGATTCCATCCATTTCTAAAATGGCACATAGCTGTGAAAATTTTATTAAGCACAGAAGAATTTTCTTTTGTTCCTTAGATATTTATCACATTTGACTTATACCATTTTATTGTGGCTGCAGGTAATTTATTTTTCCAAAAATTGTTGCCTTCCCCACACATAGTGGGATAAGCAAAATTATTCTCACAGTCGTGAAGTATGTCTTATTTTTTAAGAAAATATTTAGACTGGTGTTTTGATTAGTGAGGCGAGGTTTTGTGGCTTACTTTAAGATGGAGAAATTTAAATTAAAATAAGTGTACAAGTGCCAGGCACGAGTGTATTGAATCCATACTTTCTTTTTTGGGGGGATTGTGAGACAAAAGGGGCAGGGGGTTGGAATGGAGTGGAGAAACCATTGAAAAACATTTTCATAGTTATGGAGGAGGGCAGCAATCTGGAGACATGCTAGGTAAAAAGGAAAAAAAAAAAGGGTCCATAGAGAATTTCCTCTAAGAGATAGCCATGAAATTTAGCAATTGGTCAATATTTTTTTCTCCTAAGTCCTCTACTGACTATGAAACTGTAGGAGGTCAGTAAGCTATTATAAAATTCAGTTGTCTTGTTGATAATACAGAGAACACTTCTTTATAAAAGTTTTGCATTGAAGTTTATCATCCATGCATGAACATACATAAGCAATAAGTGTATAATAAATATTGTGCACTTAGAAACAAACAAGCACATCATCATAAAGGGCTCCCATACATTACCCCACCACCAATACCTTGCATTGTTGTGAAACAATTGTTACAAACTGAAAATGAACATTGTCAAAATGGTACTCTTTACTATAGTCAATATCTTATATTTGATGTATTTCCGCCACCAACCCACCCTATTATTAACACCTTTTATTAACATTATATACTTGTTATAATCCATGAGGGAACATTCTCCTATTTGTTCTGTTAAACACAGTCCATTTTCCACCACAGGATTCATTGTAATATACAATCTCATACTTTGTATAATCCTTTCAAAGTGTGTGCTGAGTGGCTCTCATATTTATCATTGGGTTATGCTGTCATCACCACAGTCAATTTTAGAACATTTTCTTTATTCTAAAAGGAACAATCTCATACCCCTATATACACCTTATTTTTGTCCCTTAGAATTGATATAATATCTTATTTGCCATTGCTGCAAATTTGCTACAACATTACTGTTAACTATAATCCATAAATTACATTAGTTGTAATTTTCTTGTAAATCATCATATTCTTAACGCTTTTTAAAACAGGAACATTCTTATACTACTAACACTTTTTAAGTTGATCTTTATGAATGTTGGATGATAGAGAAAACAGTAAAGTACAAGATCAATTCACAATTGCTACTCTGAAGAAAGTTTTTGTAACTGAAGTTTGGTGAAAATGTCTCACATATGCATCATGTGCATTGCCTATGGTATGCATTTGAAAAGAGATTCATGAATTAATAAATGAGAAACTTTATTCTCTGCACATTCCAGATAAGACAAAATAACCATCATGAGGTGGAAAAATTAGACTTTCAACTCTGAATCCTGCTTGGAATCTTCAATCACAGCCCCAATCACACCTTCCTTTTCTCTCTGGTCTTGGGCATCTTCGCTGTGGCCTTCATGGGAAACACTGCCATGGCTCTCATCTACCTGGACACGCAGCTGCACATCCCCATGTACTTCCCACTCAGCCATCTGTCCCTCGTGAACATCATGCTCATCTGCACCACAATACCCAAGAAGGCCTTCAACTACTTGTCTGGCAAGAAATCTATCTCTCTAGCAGGTTGTGGAACCCAGATATTCTTTTGTGTGTCCCTGATTGGGGCTGAACGTTTTCTATTGGCTGTCATGGCTTATGACCACTATGTGGCTAGATGCCACCCTCTACATTACACCATCCTCATGAATCAGAAATTTTGTGCACTCAATGACTGCTGCTTCCTGGATCCTAGGGTCTCTTGATGGTATCATTGTGCTTGCAGCTGCCCTGTCGTTCTCTTATTGCAGATCTCTGGAAATTCATCACTTTTTCTGTGATGTTGCTGCCCTTCTACCTCTATCCTGCACAGACACCACTTTCTTTGAAAGATTGCTTTTCATCTGCTGTGTGGTGATGCTCATCTTCCCAGTCTCAGTTATTATCATTTCCTATTCCCATGTCCTTCAAGCTATCACCTGCATGGGCTCTGGAGAAAGGCGGCACAAGGCCTTCAACACTTGCTCCTCCACCTGGCTGTGGTTGGACTCTACTATGGTGCTGCCATGTTCATGTACATGAGGCCAGCCTCAAACCATACCCCTGACCAGGACAAGATGTTGTCTGTCTTCAATGCCATCCTCACCCCCATGTTGAGTTCCCCCATCTATAGCCTCCAAAACAAAGAAGTATCCGGGGTCCTTAAGAAGATATTGGGAAATGGGAAGTTATTGTAACTCAAGAATCTTCTTAGTACCTGCTTTGGTCAACACTCCCACAAGGAAACTGGAAATCCAACATTCTCTTCCTACTAGTTTGTTTTTCCCTTACTTTTTTCCAATTTAAATTATGATTATTTATGCTAATATTATTGAAACATCTTGAGTTAAGTGAGCTGGATTTGAAAATCAGTATAGGCTACTTCACTTTTGTGAATTTTTCATACATAATTTTTTGTTATCTATGGATAGTACCTCATATTAGAATGCTTGTCTTTCAAATAAGGTTTAAGAATAACTATTCTTTGCTGCATCATAGAGCAATGTTTGTAGTTGTTCCAGAGTTTTTGATGAGGTGTCTCTTTGTTAACTGATTACTTACCTACCAGCATTTTCTTCAGTTTCATCTCTATTCACTCCTGGATTTTTACTCATTTATTTCTGACTCTTCTCAAATTAATTCCCAAATATTAAGATGTGGGAAGTTAAGTATCAACACATTCTTTTACATCCAATCTTATGTTTATAAAATAGCTCTTAGATATTCCTATTTTTATCTTTCTATGAAAAGTGGATATTTTAAGAAGTCTAGATAACCAACTTATTTGGATAGGCTGCACAATCTTCATATTCAGCATGTGTGGTTTTTTTTTTTTTTTTTTTTTTACTGGGAGGTCCCAGGGATCGAACCCGGGTGCCTCCATATGGGAGATGGATGCCCAACCATTTGAACCACATCTATCTCCCTATGTGTGGCTTTTAATACAATGAATCCATTTGAAGAAATGAGAGAACTATCAGTTTCTGGAATTATTAATCATAACTTTATATAACTGATAAAATGATTACTCATAAATTCCCCCACAAAATTATTTTTCCATTAGACTAGAAAAGGCCAAGTTTTACCTGAAGAGTTTATGGTCCCCAAATCTGTCCCCAACAGTTGTTTTAATGCATCACAGATGTCAACACTTTGATAAACAATTTGGTGCAACCAAAATGTTATCATTGTTTGCACTTTGCATTTTTAAGTTGTCTATATCCTAGAAATTGATTTCCAGCACCATAGATGCTGCCTTGGTTTCTATGTAGATAATTTTACTGCAAAAATATTTATTTTTAATATTTTATGACTGTATTACATTTAAAAAAAAATAAAACTGGATTTCATCATTTAAGGATATAAACTATCGATTATAATCTGCTCCATCTTTTTGAACACTGTAAACTATTTTGAGGCAAGTAGAATATTATCAATATGATGAAAATTTGTTTGGTTTTTGAGATAAAATTCACACACCATAAATTCAACCTTCTAAAGTATACAATTTAGAGGGTTTTTTTTAGAGTATGAACAGAATTACTTATTTTAGAGTATGGACAGAATTCTGCAAACATCACAGCTATCTAATTTTAATACATTTTAATCACTTCAAACAGGAAATCTATATTCATTAGCAGTCATTTCCCATTTCCTCTTCCCTAATCCCTGATAATCATTAATCTACTTTCTATCTCTTTGGTTTTGCCTATTCTGGATATTTCATAGAAATGAACTCATACAATATATAAATCTTAGTGACTGAATTCTTTCACTTTCCGCCATGTTTTCAGGATTTGTCCATGTTAAAGTATATATCAGCACTTAATTCCTTTATATTATTGAATAAGATTTCATTATAATTTTATACCATATTTTGTTTGATTTTTTTCATAAACTGTTGTACATTTCAAATGTTTCCACTTTATAGCTAATATGAATAATATGGCAAAAATTAATGTACTAATTTTTATGTGTATATATATTTTCAAATCTCTTTAGTGCATTGATGAGCAAAATCCATGAGTGCATTGATAAGTCATGTGGTAACTCTGTGCTTAATCGCAAAATATATCCACTTCTCCACACCCTATCAAACAATCATTTCCCATTTTTGTTTTCCCTGCTGTTGTTTGGTTTGGTTTCATTATGGTTATAGCCATCCTAGTGGATGTGAAGTGGTATCTCATTGGGATTATTTTGATCTGCATTTCCAAAATGAATACTGATATTGAACAACTTTTCATATGCATGTTATCCACTTATATATCTTGTTTTGAGAAATGTCTATTTAAATCCTTTGCCACTGGTTGCATTTTAATTGTTGAGTTGTAAGCATTCTTTATATTCTGTGTTTACAAACTCCTTTACAGATGAATTATTTGCAAAAATATTCTCCCTTTCTGTGAGTTGTCTTTTCATTTTATTGGCAATGTCTTTAGAATCTCAAAAGTTTTTAATTTTGATGTAGTGCAATATATCTATTATTTTACTATTTTTTAGGCTTTTTATGTCATAGCTAATAAACCATTTTTTAATACAAGTTCTCAAAGATTTACTATTCTCTTTTATTTTATAGAGTTTTATATTTTTAGCTGTCATATTTGGGTCATTGTTTCATTTTGAGTCCATTTTTGTGTATGGTATGAGTTAAAGTTCCAACTTCATTTTGCATTTTTTATCTTTTAGTTTTGAAATAGTTCCCAATTTACAGGAAAGTTACAAAAATCATACATACCCAATACAGAAATTTCCAAAACACCACTACATCCCCCGATCACCATACCCACCATTAAGATTTTACTGTATTTGCATATCATTGTAGCTATTCATACAAATTCATAAATCTATCTATCATGTCTATCATTATCTGTCTGTTCATCTATTTATGGTCCATTTTGAGCACTTGAGTGTAGGCTGTATACATCATGCTTCTTGAACACTTATTTGTCATTGTTCCTTTAGTTTCTTTCTTTTGTTAATTGCATGAATATATATGCAATATAGCTTTTCCCATTTAACCACTCCCAAGCATTTCCTTCAGTGGGATTAATCACATTCACAATGCTGTAGTGACATCATCACTTCCATTACTAAAATTTTCCCCTTATCCAAAACAGAAACCATATATCCATTATGAATTAGCTTATCATTTTCCCTGACTCCCTCCCAGACATTCCGTACTCTAATTTCTGCCTATATGAGCTTGCTTATTCCCAGATTTTTTCTTTATAGTTACCTTGGGTCTTATTTAAAGTAAATGTGTAACAATCTCATTGCTCTGATAACAACTTAATTTCACTAGTATAGGCAAACTATATTTCTGTAACCATTTGTAGCTATATCTTGATATAGACGTCACAAATTGCATATTTACATAGGTTCAAAACCACAGATTTATTTTGTTTTATACATGTGCCTTTTATATGCCATAGGAAGTAAAAAGTGGGTGACAAACCAAAAATACAATAGTACTGGCATTTATATTTAACCATGTTGTTACCCTTACTGCCGATCTTTATTTCTTCATGCAGCTTCAGTCTATTGTCAATTTTCCTTTCCTTTCAACCTGAAGAACTGTCTTTTGCAGTTAGTTTTGATGAGCTCCCTCAGCTTATGTCTTTTGGGGAGAGTGTCTTAATCTCCCCCTCATCTTTGAAAGACAGTTTTGCAGGATATAGATTTCTTGGTTGGCAGTTGCTTTTACTTTTAGTACTTGAAATATGTTATATCACTGTCATACACTGTCCATGCATGACATGGAGATCATGGTTTGGAATGAGAAATGGGCACTTAATATTATGAAAGCTCTATAATTAACACCATGCATTAGTAACATACATTTATAATAGTTCCTGAAAGAATGTTCTCATACTTGTAATGTTAACCACAGTCTATCATTGACCACTGAGTTTAATGTATTATACAGTCACTTGCCTTGTACAATCCATCAAAAGTGTACACTCAGTGGCTCTCAGTTTCATCACAGAGTTGTGATGTTATCAGAAAGAGTGATATACTCTCTAATAACCTCCCATTGTTGACTTTTAGCATTGATATAGTACCTTCTTTCCTTTGCTGATAAAATATTATATTGTACTCTTAACTATAGCCTGTAAGTTACAATAGACTTCCATGCATAACCATATTTTTAACAATATGTAGTAAAGGAATATATTTGTATTTGTACTATTAATCAAAATCCTCATCCACACAAAATCACTATGTTAAACAGTCTCTAGATATCCTCTAGGTGTCTTCAATTGACATTATCCTCCCTAGACTATTCTTTTCAGCCATAATCACAGATATAAATGCAGTGTTAGTTATATCCATTATAAAGAGTGACCATCAACTCTATCCATTTCCACTCTTTTACAATCAACCTTATAAAACATTATATATACGTTGAATGTCAGTCCCCTCTTTTCAAAAGATATTCTGTCTCCTAGTAACCTATATTCTATAGTTTAACTCCAGGAGTTTGTTCATCCTATTTAGTTCATATCAGTGTGACTATACAATATGCATTCTTTTGTGTCTAACTTCTTTCACTCAACATAATATCCGCAAGGTTCATCCATGTTTTCATATGCATCCCAACTTCATTTCTTCTCACAATTGGATAGTATTCTATTGCATGAATATATCACATTTTGTTTATCCACTTAGCAGTGGATGGACACTTGGGTTGTTTCCATATTTTAGCAATTGTCAATAATGCTGCTATGAACATCAGTGTACAAATATCAGTTCACATCGTTGCTTTGAGTTCTTCTGAATATGTTCCAAGTAATAGAATTCCTGGGTCATATGGCAGTTCTATATTTAGTTTCTGGAGGAACTGCCAAACAATCCTCCAAAAGACTCCACCATTCTACATCCCACTAAGAGTGAATGAGTGCTCTTATTTCTCCGAATTGTCTTGAGCACTTATAATTTTCTGTTTTTGTAATAATGCCATTCTATAAGGGGGTAAATTATATCTCAGTGTAGTTTTATTCTTTATTTTTTAAAAGCCTTAAATTACAAAATGTTACATATAGAGGATTTCCATATACCCCACTCCCTCCTCCTCCCGCACTGTCTCCTATTACCAACATATTTCATTAGTTTGGTACATTTGTTACAATTGATGAACACATTTTGAGGCATTGCTGCTAATCATAGTCTATAGTTTACACTATGGTTTACACTTTGCACAGCACAATTTTATAGTTTTTTTTCAAAATGTATAATGGCTTGTACACATCATTGCAATATCATGCAGAACAATTCCAGTGTCCCCAAAATGCCCCATGTTACACCTACTCTTCTCTCTCCTTCCCCTCAGAACCGAAAATGACCATTGTCTTTATATAAATGTTACAAGTTCTTTCATTACTAGAATAATAATAAGTCAACTTTAGTCCATAGTTGCATTCCTTACATTCGTTTCTTCATTCCACATTCTTGAGGATTTGGGGATGGTCATGCCCCCTCTGCTTCTGATTGAGAGGGGGTCAGTGTAGTTTTTATCTGCATTTCCCTAATATCTAATGAGGTTGAACATTTTTTCATGGGTTTTGTGAGCATTTGTATTTCCTCTTTGGAGAAATGTCTATTCAAGTCTCCGGCCCATTTTTTAATTGTGTTGCTTGTCTTTTTATCATTGGGTTGTATGATCTCTTTATATAAAATGTATATGAATCCTTACTGGATATGTGAATTCCAAATATTTTCTCCCATTGAGTAGGTTGCATTTTTTAAAAAATATTTATTTTGTTTGTTTATTATCCCCCTCCTCCCATAAGTTGTGCTTGCTGTCAGCTCTCTGTGTCCATTCCCTTTGTCCTCTCTGTGTCACCTTGTCTTGACTTCTGTTTAGGACTAACTGGGAAACGATCCTGGGACCTCAGATGTAGGAGAGAGGCACTCAATTGCTCAAGCCACCTCAGCTCCCTGGTTTATTGTGATTCTCATTGTCTCTCCTATTGGTCTATCTTGTTGGGCCAGCTCGACATGCAGGCTTTCTCACTGCACGGGCCAGCTCACTACATGGGCCAGCTTGGAGTAGGCTGCATTTTAACTTCTTAACAAAAGCATTTGATGCACAAAAGTGTTTAATTTTGAGGAGGTCCCATTTATCTATATTTTTTTTTCATTGCTCGTGCTTTGGGTGTAAGACTTAAGAATCCACAGCCTACCACGTTTTCTTCTAAGAGTTTTATGGTTCAAGCTTTTATATTTAGGTCTTTGATCTATTTTGAGTTAATTTTTATATAAGGTGTGAGATAAAGTTCCTCCTTCTTTCTTCGCATATGGATATCCAGTTCTCTAAGGACCATTTGTTGAATAGACTTTCTCTCCCAGCTGGGTGGGCTTGATAGCCTTGTGAAAAATCACTTTGCCATTAATTTCTCAAGACTCAATTCTATTCCATTTGTCAATGTATTTAAATTTATGGCAGTACCATGTTGTTTTTACCATTGTTCCTAAGTAACATGTTTTAAAGTCAGGCAGTGAGTATTCCAACTTCATACTTCATTCTTAAGATATTTTTAGTTATTTGGGACTTCTTAGCTTTCCAAATAAATTTTATAATGGACTTTCCAATTCTGTAAAAAATGCTGTTGGAAGTTTTATTGGGATTGCATTGAATTTATATCAATTTGGGTAGAATGGACATCGTAACAATATTTAGTCTTCCAATCCATGAACATGGAAAGTCCCTTAATTTATTTAGTTCTTTTTTGTTTTGTTTATTTAAGCAATATTTTATATTTTTCTGAATGTGCTTTATGTGCTTGGCTAAATTTATTCCTAAGTATTTGATTCTTTTATTCTCTACTGAATGTGGGATTTTTTCTTGACTTCCTCCTAAAATTCTCATAGTAGTGTATAGAAACACTACTGATTTTTGAGTATATAATCTTTAATCCTGCCACTTTGATGAACTCATCTATTCATTCTAATAGCTTTGTTTTGGATTTTGGGGGATTTTCAAGATTTAGGATCATCTCTTCAGCAAACAGGGAAAGTTTTACTTCTTTCTTTCTTCTTCAGAAGCCTTTTATTTTGCTTTCTTGCCTTACTGATCCAGATAGAAATTATAGCACAATTTTGAATAGCAGTGGTGACAGTGGGCATCTTTGTCTTGTTTCTGAACACAGCAGGAAAGCTTTTACACTTTCTGCATTGAGTAAAATGTTAATTGTGAGTTTTTCATATATGTACTTTATCATGTTTAGAGTTTCCTTCTATTGCTATCTTTCAGAGAGTTTTCATCAAGAAAGGATTTTGTCAAATGTCTTTTGCACGTCAACCAAGATGATAATGTGATTTTTCTTCCTCAAATTAGTAATGTGGTGTATTATATTGATTTCTTTTATTGTGTTGAACCACCATTACATTCTTGTGATAAAACACATTTTCTCATGATGTATAATACATTTAATGTTTGGTTGTACTCACAGTTTTTCCTGATTTCTTCTTCACATTTTTACTACGTGTTTATAGAAACACTGATGATTTTATACTTGGATTCTGTACCCCATCCTTTGCTGATTATATCTAATAAATCTAGTAGCTTTGTTGTGGAATTTTCAGTATTTTCTGCTTAAAGGATCATGTCACCTGCAAATAGGGAAATTTCACTTCTTCCTTTCTAATTTGGATGCCTCATTTCTTTCTTCTACCTATTTACAGTAGCTGTAAATCCCAGTAAAATTTTCAGTAACATTTTCAGCAAGAACAGGTGCTAGACTTTATCAAATGCCGTTCCTTCATTAATTGCGATAATCATGGATTTTTTCTCTTTGTTCTGTTAATGTGCTGAATTACATTAAATGATTTTCTTATATTGTAACATTTTTGTATAACTGGGTTAAGCCCTATTGATCATACGGCATAATTATTTAATATGTTTTTGGATTTAGGGTTTTTCTTACATTTATATTCATAATGATGATTAGTCTGTAGTTTTCTATTCTTGTGGTATCATTCTCTATTTCATCTGACATAAATGTTGGTCTCAAAATAAGTAAGGGAAACTTTCTATTGCTTCAATTTTTTGAAATACTTTGAGTAAATGTTAACTATTCTTGTGATATTTGGTAAAACTAAACTGTGAAGCCATCTGGTGCTGGTATTTTCTTGGTTAGGATGTTTTTGATTACTGATTCAATCTTTTTCTTGTTATTGGATTGTTGAGAACTTATGATTCTTCTAGAATTATATTAGGTAGTTTGTGTTTTTCTAAGATTTATCTTCTTAAACTGAGTTATCTAATTTATTGTCATACAGTTATTCATAATATCCTTTTATAAACATGTTTATTTCTGTAGGGTTGACAGTAATGACCCCCTTTTCATGTCTAATATTTATTTGTTTGCATCCTTCCTGTTTTTTTCTTCATGAATATAGCTAAATATGGCAATTTGAGATTATTTCATGAATCCAAAAATTAGAAAGATTATGTTTGTAAATGAATCTTTTTCTCTGGGTGTGATATCCTTTAATAGTATTAAATTCAGCTGAGGGGACTTTGATTCGATTACTTATATTTTTCTTTAAGGCTTTGTATGACACTGTGCCAGTGAGGCACGACTCAGGTTGAGTCTCTGTCCCCTTGCTGGCTCTGATTTAATGAACTCACAAGGACAGAGTCAGAGATGCAGGATAAAGGGGGCTGGCATTTTTTTTATTCTGCAAAGTGAGAGAAAAGGATTGCTTAAGCACACAGCCTCCAAGAGGTGGGCCCATGAAGCAGCTCAAGAGGAGACCAGCACTGCTATATGCCTAAGAGCTTATAGATGAACTTGGGAAGAGAGTATAAGAGCAGAAACTGATATAGGAGTTCTGGAAAGAGCCAAGCCATATGCCAGCTTGCAACTGAAATTGGGAAGAAAGTGAAACAGCTGAGGCTGAGAGAGAAAATTTAGAAGGGAAGGTAGAGTCTAGGCAGAGATTGCCTTCCATTCTCCTTCAACAGTTGGCAGCTGACTTTGGTGAGAAAGTCTCAAGGTGCCTTGAGGTGAAATTTTCATTACCTTAGAACTGTAAACTTTTACCCAAAATAAAGACCCCTAATAAAAGCCAACACACTTCATCAAAGGTATGCCAACACATCAGCATACCTTTGGCAAACTAAAACACTAAAGATTTGTCATTTTATTCATCTTTTCAAAGAACAAACTTTTGGTTTGGTTGATTCCCTCCGTTGTGTTGCATAATTCTTTATTTCATTGATATCCACTATTATCTTTTTTATTTCCTTCTTTATGCTTGTTTTAGGTGTAGTTTTCTCATCTTTATCAAAATCCTCCAGTTTTGTGTTTAACTCTCTAATTTAATATCTTTCTTCTTTTTAATATAGGTATTTATTCCTATAAATTTCCTTTCAGCATGGTTTTTCCTGCATCCCATAAGTTTTTTATGTGGTGTTTTAGCTTTCATTTGTCACAAGATAACTTCTAAGCTATCTTGTGATTTCTTCTTTGTTCCACTGCTTATTTCACTGTAAGTTCTTTAATTTCCAATTGTTTGAGAATTTTCAATTTATCTCTGAGTCATTGATTTCTAGCTTCACTCCATTTGGTTGGAATAGAATCATTGCATGCCTTCAACTTTTTAAAGTTATTTATAATTTTTTTGTGACCTAACTTATGTTCTATCCTGAAGAATGATCTATGTGCACTCAAGAAGAATGTTTATTCTGCTATTGGGTAAAGTGCTCAATATATGTTTTTTAGGCCTGCTTGATTTACAGTATTATATTTCCTTATTAATCTTCTGTCTAAAGGCTCTATCAATTATTGAAAGTAGTGTATTGGAGTATTTTACTATTTATTGTAAAGCTGCTTATTCCTTCCTTCAAATCTGTCAATATTCACTTAATGTACTTTGGGGGCCCATTAATAGCTACATATTTGTTTATAATTGTAATATTTCCTTGAATGGACCTATTTATCAGTATATAATAACCTTCTTTGTTCCTTGTAACATTTTTTGACTTAAAGTCTATTTTATCTAATATATGTATAGCTACTCCAGCTTTCTTAGGGTTATTGTTTGCATGGTATATATTTGTTGTGCATCTTTTCACTTTCAATCAGTTATATATTTGAACTTATGGTGTTTCTCTTGTAAAGAGTGTATAGTTGGGGCATGCTATTTTATCCATTCTGCCAATATCTGCATTTTGGCTGGAAAGATCAATCTGTTTACATTTAAAATAACTACTGATAATGCAAGAATTTCTTTTGCTGTTTTGCTATTAATTCCTTGTAAATCTTACAGCTTTTTTGATCATCAATTCTATTATTGCCTACTTTCATATTTATTTGATTTATTATTTTCTAGCATTTTGAGTCTATTCTTATTTCTTTCTGAATATATTTTTCAGATATTTTATCATGGTTACAGTGTAGTTAATATTTAAGATGCTAAATATATAAAAATTTTAATTGATTTGATACCAACTTAAGTTCAATAGCTTCCACATATATTGTTCCTATAATCACATCCCCCCATCTTTTGTACTTTTTGCATAATAGCTTGTACATTGTATGTCCAAAATTATATATTTATTATTAATTACTGTGCATGTGAATTTTAGCCCCTTTGAGAATTAAAAGGTGGAGTTACATACCAAAAATTATAGTACAATAAATGGCATTTATATTTAACAATATAGTTACCTCGATTGGGGGTCTTTATTTCTTTATGCCACTTTGATTTACTTTATAGTTTCTCTTCCTTTATGTCTGATGAACTCACTTTATCTTTCCTCTTAGGACATGTCTAGTGGTGATGAAATCCCTCAGGTTTTATCATTGGAAGTCTTAACCTTTCACTCATTTTTGAAAGAAAATCTTTAGAGATATTAAATTTTTCATTGGAAATCTTTTTTTTTCCCAGCACATTAACTATTTTATACCATTGCCTTCTTGCCTCCTGGTTTATCCTGAGAAATTGGCACTTAACATTATTGAGATTCCTTCTTTCTTTGCATATTGGTATCCAGTTCTCCTAACATTTGTTGAATGCTGGATCGTGTGGTTTTTCTTCTTTGATTTATTAATCTGGCATGTTGTGCTGATTGATTTTTTGTGTTGAACCACCCTTGCATGCTTGGTATAAAATCCACTTGGTCATTATGAATCATTTTATTAATATGTTGTTGGATATGAGTAGCAAGAATTTTTTTGAGGTTTTCTGCATCCATATTCATTAAGGAAATGGATCTGTAATTTTCTTTTTTTGCAATACCTTTTTCTGGCTTTGGTATTAGGGTAATATTGGCTATAGAGAATGAGTTTGGGAGCATTATTTCCTCTTCAAGTTCTTGGAAGTGTTTGAGTAATATTTGGCATTAAATCTTTTTAAAAATATATATTTTTATTTATTTTTGAAAGATACCTAGATTACATAAAATGTTACATAAAAAATTGTGGGATTCCCATATGCCCCACTCCCCACTTCTCCCACTTTTCCCCACATCAACAACTTCTTTCATTAGTGTGGTACATTCATTGCAATTTATGAACAAATTTTGGAGGATTGACACTAAGCATGGACTATGGTTTACATTGAAGTTTACTCTCTTTCTCACTCAATTCTGTAGGTTATGGCAGGATATATACTGGCCTATATCTGTCACCGCAATATCACCCAGGTCAATTCAAAGTCCTGAAAATGCCCCCACATTACACCTCTTTTTCCCTCTCCCTGCCTTCAGCACCTCCAGTGGCCACTGTCTCCACCTCAAAGATATAATTTCTTCCATTGCTAGAATCACAATAAGTCTTGTTTGATAACTTGTAAGAACTCACCTGTGAAACCAAGTGGTCCTGGTCTTTTCATTTTGGGGAGATGTTTGATGATTTTTCAATCTTTTACTTTTGTTGAGGTTCTGTTCCTTCATGGGTCAGGGTTGGTAGTTTCTTACATTCAAAGGAAATTTTTCATTTCATGTATGTTTTCTGGTTTTTTGGCATTGAGTTGTTCATAGAATCATTTTATGATCTCTTTATTTATGTGGGGTCAGTTGTAATGTCCCCATTTTCATTTCTGGTTTTATTTATTTGCATCTTCTGTTTTTTCTTTGTCAGTCTAGCCAATTGTAAATTTTGTTAATCTTCTCAAAGAATGAACTTTTGGTTTTGTTAATTCTATTGTTTTTCTGTTCTCAATTTCATTTGTTTCTGATCTGATTTTTGCTATTTCATTCCTTCTGCTTGCTTTGAGAATAGTTTGCTGTTCTTTTTTACAGTTTCTTCAGCTGTGTTGTTAGGTCATTGATTTTATCTCTTTCTTATTTTTAAATCTAACCTTTGGGGACTATAAATTTCCCTCATAACACTGCCTTCTCTGCATTCCACAGGTTCTGATATTTTGTGTTCTCATTTTCTTTGTCTCAAGATATTTATTGATTTATCTTACAATTTGTTCCTTGACCCAATGATTGTTTAAGAGTGTGCAGTTTAATTTCCATATATTTGTGAATTTTCCCTCTTTTATGCATTTTGTTTACCAGTTGTATTCCATTGTGATCAGAGAAAGTGTTTTGTATAATTTCTATCTTGTTGAACTTATTAAGACTTGTTTTGTGACCCACCATATGGTTTATACTGGAAAAAGTTCCATGAATACTTGAGAAGAATGTATATTCTCCTGTTTTGGGGTGCAATGTCCTGTATATGTCTGTTATAGCTAGTCCATTTATCATATTATTCAAGATATCTGTTTCTTTATCGATCCTCTGCCTAGATGCTCTATACAATGCTGAGCGTGTTGGATTGAAGTCCACATCTATTAATATAGAAACATCTTTTTCTCCCTTCAATTTTGCCAGTGTTTGTCTTATGTAATTTGGGGCATCCTGGTTAGGTGTATATACATTTATGATTGCTATTTCTTCTTGGTGAATTGCCCCTTTTATTAAGATATAATGTCCTTCCTTGTCTCTAATAGTTTTGCTTTTAATGTTTATTTCAGCTGATAGAAATACAGCTACTCCATCTCTTTTTTTTTTTTTTTTTTTT
>JAQZBX010015715.1:0-37254 GCA_029593785.1 Cabassous unicinctus
CTCACCCAGGACAACTAACAAAGAGGTGAGGATGGACAACCACCACACCAAGGAACCGACAGAGTCTAAAACTGCAAGCAAGAGAGTCCCATCCATCAGCCATGTGGGATCAAAAGCCCCTCTCAATTAGAGGTGGACTGGACATCACCATCCCAGAATTTTCAGGATTTGGGAATAAAACATGGACTAGAGTGGACTTACTGGTATTCTACTATGGACTTGTTGGGATTCTAACAATGAAAGAAATTATATCTGACGTGGAGACAGTGGCCACGGGAGGTGCTAAAGTCAGGGAGAGGGAAAAGGAGATGTGATATGGGGGCATTTTCAGGACTTGGAATTGTCCTGAATGACATTGCAACGACAGATACAGGCCATTATATATCCTGCCATAACCTACAGAATTGAGTGGGAGAGAGTGTAAACTACAATGAAAACTATAATCCATGCTTAGTGGCAATGCTCCAAACTGTGTTCATCAATTGCAGTGAATGTACCACACTAATGAAGGAAGTTGTTAATGTGGGGAAAAGTGGGAGGTGTGGGGAGTGGGGCATATGGGAATTCCTTATATTTTTTTATGTAACATTTTATGTAATCTAAGCACCTTTTAAAAATAAATAAGAAATATATTTTTTAAAAATAAGAGGTATAGCCAAAGGTAACACCACAAATTATGCAGGGAAAATCCCCTCTAATCTTCTTTCCAAAGGCACAGACCCTGGTGGAGAAAAAGGGTAGAAAGGAAATGGGAAACTTTTCCCTTTGCTTCCCTCTCTTTGGAATCTACTTAGCATTTCTGTTAAGAGATATGAATGACCTCTTTGCTGAGATCAACACCATATAATAGCTGTTGCCGAGGGCTCCAGAAGTACCTAGAAAGATAACTGATACTTTATAAAAATAATAATCTTAAGGGTCTTTATGCACCTACTAATTAACTTTCACCAAGAAATTGATGCCTTATAAAACATATTGTGGCTGTCCTGTAGCCAGCAAGTGAAGGAGCATGTCTTAATGAAAACTATATAGGAATTACTGCCTTATGTAAAATGTTATTCCTAGATCTCTTTCTCCAGATGTCTTGTTTTGATCTCTAAAGACTCACTATAAAGAGAATTGAATTCTTGAAGGTACTATAGAAATGTACAACACAGCTATAGGGTTAATAACAGCCTCCAAATCTTTTTCATGTAGCAAATAAAACTCTTTAATCCAAAATCAGGAAAAGGAAAATGCTACAAAGATCATGACCTTTTAGGTTCCTATTGTTCTCCAGTCATCCTCAATAGTTCCACAAGTATGAACAATGCTTGTTAATTTCCTTTAGGACCTTTAAGGCTGGCCAAATGTGGATTGACTACAAGAAAATTAAGTGGGTACTAATGAAATTTTTGCTGAAAGTATTCTAAGAAAAATACTCTTGTATTGTACCACCGGGAACTGTGGTAAAATTCAGTTCTCCTCACTCAAGCTTTAATCCCTTTATTTTTCAGCTGACAAAAAATATAGATACCAAGAAAAATGAAGGTGTCTACATGGATTTCTCAGAGTGAAATGGCCGTAACCTTTGACTCAAAAGCTATTACAGTGAAACCACTTACTTATACATTAAAGATCAATGACCTGGACCCAATACCTATTTTCTATGTTGCTATAAATTGCTAATTTGGGTAAGTCTCTTGGGTACAAAGTTTCATTGAGATTTCTTCCCTACATCCTTGCATTGGGTAAATCACTGATATTCATAGAGGGGGTTTATATAATTCAAGTTTATCATGGAATTACCTATTTTAATTTATATATGGAACATGAGGATAATCTAAAATGTCTCCTCCTTTCTCTCTTCCTAACTTGTCTATCTACCTACATAAATCTTTCTACCTACCTTTCATTCTCTGTCCCTATCTCAATATTTTTATCTGAAGATAGTTAAAGCAGGGGCTATAACCACAGCAAAATCTAAGGCTAATTCCTAGACTATAGATTTCACTTCTATTCAAACTAGGAAAAACTTAAAAATATAAGTTCATTCTAATGTATCCACAATAAGCTAATGGCTGTAATAGCACATAGAACTGCTTCCATGTTTATTTGGAAGAAGTATTTTTGATATATAGAATATTGCTCTTAGTAACGATCATAACAATGGATTTTTTTGGCAGATTTTAATTTCAGTGATGGTGTTTCATTATGGTTGAGTGTTCAGCCATTTCACAGCTTGTTAAAAATCTATTTCAAGCATTTGTTTTTCCTTCTGAACAGATTCCCAGTATCTAATTATTAAGAGAACACACAGTATGTAGAACAAATTCACATGTGCAAAATTGACAATCCCAGATGTGTTATATTCTTATTTGCATTACAGTCTTATTCATGTCGGGTAAAATCCATGCACTTCTCTCAAATTTCTCTTCTTTTCTTGCACAGCTTCTTAGCAGGGATGCCGTACATGATATTGCAGGCATGCTGTTTGGAATATTAAAAAGGCTAGGAGCTCAAGCTGAAAAATTATGTGTAAAGAAAGGATTCAATGTGAACTGTCAATCTGTCCTCTCCTGCCTGTTAGGTTCCATGTCTTTCTGGTTGGCAGTATCTTGTGAAATGTGGAGCTCTTTACCTGTTTAGTTTTTTCCCTTTTAATTGATCTTCCTACGATTTGATTGCGTTGACAGGCCTATGCTTAATATCAAGGTCTGAATATTTCATTTCTTTCTCTTGAAAGTTCTAGTGCCTCAGAAACCAGAGATTTCAGTGGGTTCTTAGCTTTTTCAGAAAGTAGCGAGCTGATTCAAAGGATGCCATTAAACCAGAATCAGCCTATGATTGCTAATGGTGGCCTAAAAGGAGCAATTACCATTTCCTGCAAAGGTGATTGCAAAGAAACCAGAGAGCATGCATGTCCCAAACAAAATCAACAGACTAGCCCTCGTAAGCTTCAAATACTTCATCATAGTGAGGCTTTTACTATATCATCCTAGTCCAAACAAAGAACCAAAAATGTGCCCACTATAAATGTAAATTTTCTACACATAAAACACAAGCCTTATCCTTATCCTTATAGGTAAAATATAAAAAGTGTGATAGTGAGTAAGTTAATGTTGTTTTACAAAATGTGTGGTCATGAAAGACTTAATAACATGTTTTTTAAAGAATGAGACAAAAAAAATAGGTATCAATAAATTATTTTCTTATATACCTGATATAAGTTTTGGTTTTCTAGTCTCCTGGTCTACTTATTAGGAATCTGTAAAGGAAGAGTTGATTTAAAATGTTACTATTTTCCTTTATTTGTGTGTTCACTTTAGTGGTAGGAATGCTAATAAGAGTTTTAAATAATACATTTAAATAGCTGCACTTTTTCAATCAGGAGAATTCCATATTCAAAGTGAAACCATTTATATGATATGGATTCTTTTTTATGTTTTCCTTTATGTAAATAGGTTTTTTTTTAACTTACTGATTTCAAAAATGTACTTTTGTTTATTGGATTTGCTTAAATATTAGATATATTAGAACATGCCTAATATCTTTAATAATAATGTAATTAGAAAACTGTTAATTCTGTTATTTCCTCCTTTAAAATTCTACAAGTTTTAGCCCTTTCCTCGAAATTCCCATTGTCCCCATCCTAATGACAGGGTCCTGAAAAAACTTCTGAATGGTTGTCTCTGCCTCCAGTTTCCACCCTACCTCATTCTATTTGTGTTTTATAAGCTCATCTCATAAAAACAATACATTTGTCAAATCCTTCTGCTCAAACCCTACCGTGACCCCTGAGCCAGATCTCTTCCCTTGCCCCTGCAAATGCATTTTCCATCCTTCTCCAGATAGCTCTGGGCCCGGGGAGGATGTCTGGATCATCCTTGGGCGTCGGCCTTCCAGTAGGCCAATGGAGAGCACCAGCAGCAGACCAGAGAGAAGGAAGGGAATGAGTAGGATGACTTGCTCCCCCAGCTCCCTCCCGGAGGGGCATGCTGGCTGCACACCTCTCTGAAGGCACAGCTCATTTCAGGCCATCTCCATGGTCATTGGGACTTCTTTCTGGGTGCCAGGAACTGGTCAGTCTCCTGGCCCCCGCAGACGTAGGGACAGTAACGATGCCCCACTGTTGCTGGCTTCAGAGAACCGTGGCATCTCTTATGGTTTCCTTAGACCCTGTCAATATTTTTGTAAAATGCCCCTTAAATTCTCCCTGGATTTGAGTGTGCCAACTATTTCCGTCCACGACCCTGACTGGCACAGCTCCCTACTAACTACTAGACACCATTCTTTTGGTTATGGATCCCCTAACTTAGCCCTCCTTTCTCCTAGGCCAGCTTCCTCACTCTTCAATTGTTTTATCATGTCCCTCACTGCACCTGCGTCTTAACTATGCTGCTTTCTGCACCTAGAGTAGCCTCCCTCTCTTCCCTTCCTAGCTAACGTTATAATGCTCAGCTTCGATGTGGAAAGACCTCTCTCATAATGGAATTCCTATCATTTTCTGTTCAGTTCTTGAATCCTTAGTCTTTTATCATCCTCAAGTCCTTCCATGAGTTTCACCTTCCTAGCAACATACTAGACAACTAGAGTACACTTATATTAAGATCCTGCACAAAACCGATTCCAGTTCACTGTCTCTAGAACTAAAACACTTGTTGTACTATTTTTCCTATCACCAAAGGAGGTGCCTGAATGCCAAAGATTTTTATGTCTAAAATATCAAAGGCTCACTCTGAGCCACCCACAGAGCAAATACATGTGTAGCATTTTCTTAGCACTTCCCCATTACCTACATCCATTTAATACATCCTTAGTATTCAAAAACTGAAATGACCAGTTTCATATGGAAAATACTAAGCTTTCAGTCTGTGAAATCTAAAAATAGTACTTGGACATCAAGCCCAGCCTAGCCAACCATTAGAAATTTGGATTGAATTTAAAGCAATTTGGAAAAGATGGATATGAAAGGCATTCAAAGCCCATCTCCTACTCTAAAGTATCAAGAAAGCTTCATACATTTATTTTTAAATAGCATTTGAGTGTAATTGGAATATAGGCTCAATGTAAGAAAACTAAGAATATTAAAAATAAAAATCATTTATAATCCCAACACACAAAGTTAGGGACTACTAAGATTTTTATGTGTTCCCTACCAGCCTTTCATATACTTACATACATATAAAACTGGAATTTCATTTATGGAAAGGTTAGGTTCTATGATATAAGGCTAAAAAGAAGAATTGTCAAAAGGAATCAATAAACTATTAAATCACCAATAAAACACAATACTGAGAGCAGATGTGGCTCAAGCGGTTGAGTGCCTGCCTTGCACATGGGAAGTCCCAGGTTCAGTTGCCCGTGCCTCCTGGAAACAAAACAAACAAGCAAAAACAAACAAAAAAATCAACTCAAGGAAGCCAATACAGCTCAGTGGTTGAGTGCCAGCTTCCTCACTCTTCAATTGTCTCATAAGGTCTCGGGTTCAACCCCCGGCCCCCAGTACCTCAAAAAAAAAAACACAACAACCATAATACCAGGCTTTCTTTTAGAAGTCCAACATAACCAGCTTTTTTCTGCAGAAAATCAGTTTTTCTTTGGTTAAGCACCAGAAGTTGTACTTGACCTGTGTTTAGGTGCCATATTGTCTGGAATATACACCTCTTTAGCTTCTCATATCATGCTCACATTGTGAGACCCTCATAAGGGTAGAGGCACGCAGCTACTGAGATTGACCAGGAAATGGATGATGCGTGTCTCTCGTGACCTCTGCTCATTGAGCACATTACCTAAATGTCTATTTTTCCTGCCTTTCTTTATCTTTGCCATGTAAAGTTAAAGTTAAGTTAAATGCAAGAAACATCCCTTTAGATTTTATAATAAATGACATGATATGATTTATACAGTTTGTATCTTGTGCTTTTCAATTACCATTATATTATTGGGATCAGTTCTCCTGTAAATAAAGACTTTTAAACTCATGCTTACATAATTATGGATGTATCATAATTTATTTGGCTATTCACCTAGGTTGTTTACAATTTTTCTTATTATAAACATATTTGTTTATAAACATTTTTGTGAGTTTTAGTTCCCTGCAGTGACTTTATATGTGAGGAATTATTTTGTTAAAGGGTATTCTGCTAAGAATTCACAAAAATTGTGATGCTTAATCATACATCATACTACAAAATAAATTTCAGACATTAAGGAGTTAAGTGTTACCTATTTTAAAAATTAAATGAAAATATAGGGAAACGGATGTGGCTCAAGCATTTGGGCGCCCGCCTACCACTTGGGAGGTCCTGGGTTCAGATCCCGGTACCTCCTAAAGAAGGCGAGCAAGACAGTGAGCTGACTCAACAAAGAGACACAACAAGGAAACACAATGAGAGACACAACAAGCGAGAGTGGAGGTGGCTCAAGCCATTGGGCACCTCCCTCCCACATGGGAGGTCCCAGGTTCGGTTCCCGGTGCCTCCTAAAAAGAAGACGAACAGACACAGAGAGCAGACAGTGAGTGCAAATAACGAGGCAGGGGAAGAAATAAATAAAATAAATCTTCTAAAAAAAGAGAGAAAATATAGGTGAAAATGTAATTGATATTGACAGGGCAAGGGGGATTAAAAAACTATTCAGCAAGCAACTGTGTGTACACAGACACACACACACACACACAATCTGTCCATAGGTAGAATATGCTGATTGTGCCACCTTCATTTTGTTACATGTAACATTAAATTTTGTTGAAAATTTTAAAATATGCTAACTTCAGAGAGAAGAATAAGCTAATCATATGGACTTTCTATTACAAATCTTTCTCAATATAAATTAATGTTTCTAAAAGAAAAGAAAGCATATATTGAATAGAAATTTCCACAAGTAGATATATAATACCTACAATGCCACAGAAACATTTTTCAGTAAGATGCTATAAAACAGACACTTAATCAGTATAAGTAGGTCAAAGATTTCTCAGCAATATCTATCAACATTTATCCAGATAAATCTTTATGAATTTGTGATGCTACCAAAGATGTTCTTTCTCCTACTGATTTGCACCAATCAAATCAGGTACTGAAAATGAGATGTGAAGTGAATAAAAGAGTGATGAGATATCATCATATGAATAAAGTTTGTCACCTTGTTTAACTGATTTAAAGACACATTAGTTTTCTGTATACTGTCAATGTACAAATAGATTATCCCGCCACGTGACTATATTTACTCAGCAGCCGCCCTGTTCAGGGCACTCTGTGAGCTGCAAAGTGACTGGCACACTCCCTGGCTGTAAAAGAACATCCAACACACGTGCAATCATTTCCCATCTCCATCGCTTTCCCTCCCAGTCACTTCCATCTTTTAAAATCTACACACACTTCAAGAATTAGTCCAAAGACCAAATTCCATGGAACTTCTAATGGCTACATTCTTCCTACTTTCTTAAAAATAACCCGATAAAATATGACATTCTTTTCTTACAAGGATTCAACAATTTTGTTCTTTTCATAATTATTTTCATAATTCTGAAATATATATTTTAAAGTGGTTCACAAAGCTTTGTTCCCATTTCTGGACTTCACTCTGAAAATACTCCCAAAACTTTTCATGAAATGATATAGACGAGTGTTCGGCACAAAGAGTTAGTTACAGTCCTGATGATAATTTGGGTAGAATTCTTTGTTTTAATTAACTTACATTCTGATAAGAAAATTGAATGTGACCCTTTAAACTTATTGCATCTGATTTGAAATAAAACAAAACAACCAATGATGCAAGAGCATCTTGTATACAATATAGTTAACATTGTTATCAGATAAAAGTACAACTATGTCTACTTTAATAAACATAAGAACCGTGGATAGCTAACACATCGATAACATCCATTTGTCTCATTTTGGTGACATCCATCTACTTATGTGGTACTTTTAAAAAGCTTATTAAAGAGGCAAATATTTCCTTTTTCTTTACCTCATCAGCTGCTTAGCAAACCCTTATTTCTAGAATACAAATATAAACTGTATCTAACTTGCTTACTTTACCCTGAGTAGCAAGGTTTTCGTTGTATTCACAATAATGTTTTTTCAGAGAGAAGAAAATATTCCCTTGAAATTTTAAAATAAACCAATTATTATAATACTAAATCCCAAGTCCTCATGAAATGAATTAACGCATTTGATATAAAACCTGTAATGTCAAAATTGTGTCTATATTCAATTATTCATTCCAAAGAAAGCTTTGTAAAACCCTTTATCAAAAGATATTTGGCATGGGAAGGGGATGTGGCTCAGGCAACTGAGATCCCGCCTACCATATGGGAGATCTGGGTTCGGTTCCTGGTGCCTCCCTAAAAGAGAAGACCAGAACACAACAAACAGACACAACAAATGCAAACAACAAGGGGGTTGGGAGAAATAAATAAAACAAATCTTTAAAAAAAAAAAAAAAGATATTTGGCATGAAAGTTACAGCTACAAAAATGAAATGTTTTCTCAGTGATTTCAAAGTTAAACATCAATTTATAATGGAAATTTGTTCTGCTTTGCTGACTATCAGAATCATTATGAAATCAATTCACTGTGACCATTACATCAGAAATATTATTGCTAAGATTAGAATTTCCTGAAGATTAATATCAAATAAATGGGATGATTGACCCTCCAGTTTGTTATTAACCTGTAAAGACAAATTCTTACAGCTGAGGGCTTGGTAACTGTTAACAAGCTAATTATATAATAAGCGTAAGAGGTTATTAGCTTGGTAAGCTAATGGCTGTTACTGACATGTGAATTAAGTTTTAGTGGGCAGGGCTCCTAACTATTCCTAGTGGGTTAATGTGGATATTTGATAAGGCTTTTCTTAAAGCACTAATTGAAGAAATAACACTGATGATACTATCCCTATGCCAGATTTTTCTAGCATTAGACTCACATGAAAGATGAACTATATTTGAGGCAGTTTATGTGGCCTTATCTTTCTTGTTGATTCTCCTTGACTACAATAGTTTAATCCAATTCATCTACACATTCTGGCAGTTCTTTCTCAGATAGATCCCAATCTGTCCACTCACTTTTGTCTGTCTCACTGCTATTATCCAAGTCCATGCCATCATCTATCTCTCACTATAGTCTCTTAACTGGTACGTTTGCTTCTACTTCTCCCCCTTACAAACCATCTCCAACAGAGCAGCTAGAAAGTTCTTTTTAAACACACATATTGGATCATGCCCTCCTACTTAAAACCATCTAGAGACTTCCCATCAAACTATACTCTTCCTGAAAAGCCTGCGGGAGCCTGCCCTGCCTCCTTGGCAACTGCTTCCCTATCCCTCTGGCCCCACCTATTGCACGTGAGCCACTCTGGCCTTCAGTCTGGTCCTGAGCCTCGCCAAGCCACCCCCAACTCCAGGCGCTCACTGGAATGCTCTTCTCCCAGGCCTTCAAATGTCCGGTCCTCCTGCTTATTCAGGCCTCAGCTCAATTGCCATTGCCTAACACTTCTCTGGCCATGAAACCCAGAGTCACCTGTAAGTAATCCTCATGACCAAGTAATTCACTAGCACTTCACCCTGGTTATTTCTTTCAAAGCACTTACCACTCTCTAAAACCATTTTTTTCCATTCCTTTTTTTTTATTTTCCATTCCTTTCCTTTTTTATTCCATTCCTTTTTTATTTTTTTATTTTCCATTCCTTTTTTTTAATTTTATTTATGTGTTTATTTTTGTCTGCGTCTCAGGCAAAATGTGAACACCCTCTCAAGTGCCTGATTTGTCTTACTCACCAACATTCAGAACATAGTAGAAGCTCAATAAATATCTGTTAATTGAATTAAAAGTCTCAAAATATGTGAGTACATGACTCTAAGTGCTATATATGTATTAACAGATTTAATCTTCACTTATGAAATTGGTACTATTATCTGTACAGAAGTTTTCAATATGACGATTGGCCTTATTCACTAATGAGGTGACCATTTCCCCTTGGCCTCTTAGGCTGCTAGATGACATTTCTCTGCTTAAATGTGGCTTCATTTCTTATCCTTCTTCAGCAATATAATGGAAGTCTGGCAAAAGGCCCAGCCAACTTGGCATCTTCTGTAAAGATTTACCATTCTAGTCTATTTATAATTAAGGCACATGGAAAATATATGTTTGAAACTTATTTATCTCTGCTATTTTACATGCTAAATATAACTTGAGCTACATATTCCATTGGAACAACCCCAAAGATTATAACTCCGAAGAGCTACAGCCGTGAAGAATGTATCCTAACTCTGTATTTTACTTTTTGTTTTGTGTCAATGGTGAACATGTAAATAGGGTTCTTAAATTGGGATATATGGATCTTTCCCAGTGGGTCTGTGGATAGATCTCAGATGTAAAAACATGCATCTTTATTTTCATTAACATCTAACTAAAATCTGGCATTTCCTTCAATTATAAATATAGGTATGATGAAAGCCACAGTAATATTAGCAGTGCCAGAGACATTGTCACTGATAGAAATCACAGATATTTTCCTATCAAATTATAGTTAGGCAGCTATCTCAAAATATTGCTTAAATTCGTAATGATTTAAAAAACATAATTGGTATAAGACCCTCAGCTAGATCTTGCTAATTAATTCATTAATGAGCAGTTGTATCTATTACTGTACCACAGGTTGTTTTATCTTTCAGTAACTATTTCAATATAATTGACTTCTCCCATAATGTATTTTATTTTGTGTATTTAAAATCTTCTTTCTGACAAAGGGTTCACAGAGTTCATTAGACTGCAAAATGGGTCTTTAAAAAAAGGTCAGTATGAGAGTTCCGCCAGTGATGTAGAATGCATCTGCCCCATTTGTCTTTCAAGCTAATTAAGGGTTCTACTCAGCAAATGCTTGTGGACTGCAGGAATGAAAGAAAGAAGCATTCCCAACTATCCTTTATTTATGGTTTGATATAAAACAGCTCACTCTCCATTCTTCTACAAAGAATTCAAAGAAGGCATTGAAACGAAGACAAAGTATTTGGGGCTTTCTTGTATCACTGAGCATATGTATACCTCTAGCAGTGTCAGAGGTCCTACCTGGAGCCCCACATGCTTTGGGAAGGCACAAATGGTAAAGATAGTGCATCCTGAATACTCTGACTCACTGTTTCTTAAGATGTGAGCATGGCCTAATGCAAGAAAGTGCCAAATACTGACTTTAAAAGATAAAAAGCAAAAGGAAAAATTACAAGAAGAAATTGCAAATTGTAATGTTTATATGGAAATATTTTATCCCTGAGTTTCAAAACCATTTATATCAATGTTAAAGTTCTGCTTCATTTTCTCAAATAAGAAAGCTACTTACAAGAAAAAAAAGCATGCTAAGTGTTAATTCTAAAGCATAAGAGGTAGGGATTGCAAAGATGAAATGATGATTAGCATAAGAATTGTCATCAAATGTGTTACTAAAATCTGTATCCAGTGGCTACAGTATTACATGAACCACCAGTAGAGTAAAACCATCAGAAAGAAAATGGGTTTAGTTTCACATGAATTTTCCTAATGAAATCATGCTGGTCCATAATTATTAGCACTTCTAAGTCATCACCAGCTATTAGTTCAATAACCCAGACTGCAATTTTGCCAGATATCGATATCAAGCTCATTTATATGCCATTTCTACAAGCCATCTTTGCTTCCTTTGGGACACTGGGACAAGATTTATATCATTCTATTCTTCTCATCTCCAGTTCTATGTCTGTAAGAGTACTGAGAGAAGCTCTGAGACATACCACTCAACCTCATCCAATAAATATCAATGGATAATTGAAAATAAGAATGTTTATTACAAGATTTATTTAAAAATTTCTTTAAAAGCTAATACATTAATATTTTAAAGACAAATCAGCAAAGGTCAAGAAAAACAAAATCTATAAAGGTCCAAAAGGATTTACATGAGAGGTGGCTTCCAAAGAATTCAGTAAGAATAAGTCCTGACAACAAGGGTCTAAAAGATCTTCTATTCAGTGATAACTTTCAAGGACAAGAGAATCAAAGGTACTGCAGGTTCAAAGTCACTGATTTATGTCAGTGTGCACACAATAAATAAAAACTTGGAGTAGGAAGAATGCAAAGCTATTTGTGTATTTTCTTAATAAAAGAGTACCTAGATCAGTATTTGACTACATCACGTTTTTATAAGAACTATTTTCTCTGTTTCAAAGCCTAATTTCAACACCAACTGCATACCTTTTTAGGTAGCAAAATAAACCAAATTGCCCTCAACAAACAAAGTTTCTCATAAAAGACATTTTTACAAATAAAACTCCCTAAAGGATAAAATACAAAATACCGAAAAACAAGAGCTGAACAAAAAAAAATTAATAATAAAAAGAAAATATTGCCTCTTATTTGATTGCTGGCTTGTGACAAAGTCTGTGAACTCCTCTCCTGGTTGCATAGCAACCAAGCTAAGCAGCAATTCTAGCCTGTAAGAAATTTCCAAGCCGGAGCTGTGGAAATAGAAGCTAACTACTCAGTATATTTTTCAAGGTTACCTAAATTTGCAAAAGCAAACAAGGAAGATAGAATAATGCTTTTAGAGTTCCTGGGACCAATGATTTGGAAGAAAGTTCCTTAGGTCAGCCTCTAATATTTTGATACCCTCTACAACACTTTCTATAAGTGGTCACCACAAATACTCTAACTAGACATCTCCCATATAGGAAAGAAGGGCTCCAAAACCCATCGGAAGAACAGTGTGTTTTATCGTTGAGGTCAAAGAAAGAAACTTCACAGAACTAAATCGCTAAGTTCAAGAGTCAGAAGGTAGACAATGGACCTCACTCTGTAAGTACCAACATTCATAGTCTACCCTCTAATGTTGTTCCCAAGATTGCTACTGAATAACAGGAAAACATTTATTTTAAGTTTTGCTGTCTTAATTTTCCAATAAACATATTAGAAATCTTCCAGCATCCTTGCCTAAGGCTGCTCACAGCACTGGACAAGTCCCTGATATGAGCAGTTCATTTCAGTAGAAGCTAATTTTAAAAAGGTGAACCTGGTAAGCATGGTCAGTAAACTTATCTGGCATCAGCACAACTGACTGACACAAGCTAACTTCCTTCCGGGTTCCTTAAAGGAAATAAATAAACATTACAGATTAGTAGGTGTGGTGAACCCACAGATTCAAAAGCTCTCGAAGAAGGGAAAAGCAGAGACACATATAAAATTGTTCATATGCATTAGTGGACTGGTATTAGCTTCTCGATACCTCATTACAAATTCTACTTATTACTGTTTAATGTCCAAGCCACCAGGAACAGGGCTTGCTTGCTTCTCTCAAATCAACCATGTGCAAAGGGGCATATGGTCTTTAAAACAAATGAATCAGATAGTGGAACAGTGGAAAAAGCACCAGACTGAGGCCCGGACTCCAGTTACAGGTAAGTCAATTATGTGATTTTGTGCAAGTCACGTAAGCTGAACTTCAGTTTCTTTATCAACACATTTTATTAATAAGACCTTCAATGCCCATTTCATACAGATGATCTAAAAATCAAATACTGTCAACTAAAGTAACAGAAAGTACTATACAACCTGCTAAATTCTCTCTCTCACTTTATACACTTCTTTCTTCCTCAAGTCATATCGTATCACTTCAGATCGTCTGCAGTGTTTGAAATTATTGGTAGAAAGTGGAAAATTACAGTTTATTTCCATCTATAAAGAAATACTTGGGAAAATAAAAATGCAACTTTATCATTAGACTTCATACCAACAAAAATTTAGGTGTTAACACGCAACAATGTTGAAAATTAGAAAAGGATAATAAAAATGAAGGGTAGTCATTCCTCAGTTCCCAGTATTTCTGATTTTTTTTTAATGATTCATTTCTTAGTTATTCAATGGTAGAGTTAGAACAAAAGTAAAAGTAAACACAACTATAAATTGGGTTGGGGAACATTTTCTTTTGGGACACTGTAACTATACAAACACTAAAAATAATTTCAAAGCTTTTTGATTAATCAGAGTAATTGGTCTCATGAGTTAGTTTTTAAAAAAGTACAGAGCATTCTTTCTAAGGCATGTGTTTCTAGAGAGGAAGGTCTTCTCTCACTGGTGATTAAAATATTTGCTTTTTCATTTAAAATTATGCCTTGGGTATAAAAGGCACTTATATCTGTTGAACTAAAAGTGAAAGAACAGTTGTCAATTTTAGGCACTGGAGAGTATGACTAGTAGCTGATTAACAATGTAAAAACCCTTGCTAAGCTTGTGCTCATGAACTGTTAAGAGTTTGGGCATATTTAACATCATTTGCAGAAACTATTGCATTTATGCATTCAGCAGGCTGGTGAGAGAGGAGCACAGAGCTGACAGCAGAGTGAAGAGGAAGATGTGGTGGCATGCAGTCCCTAGGCAGCCTTCAAGTGTTTTCTTCAATGGCTATAAGCCTTGACCTGCAACCTTAGTCATTTCAACTTCCTGCACAATTTCAAGCGCATCACCTACGTCATAACTGTTGTCCTAGAATCATGAACAGCTAAGTCTACTAGAAAAATGTAACTCTTACTGCACCCCAGATCCAGCAGGAAGAACACTTACGCAGAACAGATGTATGGAGCCTACCCAACAAGCTGTTGTATG
This sequence comes from Cabassous unicinctus, assembly GCA_029593785.1. NCBI lineage: Eukaryota > Metazoa > Chordata > Mammalia > Cingulata > Chlamyphoridae > Cabassous > Cabassous unicinctus. Next base: position 14,610 of record JAQZBX010015715.1, read on the forward strand.
TTGAGTTCAAGTCTTATCTCATGCAGAAGTACTGAGAAAATGGAAAGGCTTAAACCTTTATTTAAAGTGCAACAGAAATAGGACTGTAATGGGAAATGCAGTCTTTATATAAGAAAAGGCTTATTTAATTGGGATCTTTCCCCATATATGCATTCGTTGAAAGCAAGAAATTAAAAGAAGCATTCGCTTCTAGGTCAAGTTGAAAAGAACTAACATTTGCACATTGATGCTCTGTGCTAGGCACCATGCTGGGTGTTGCACTTCCCATGAAGTAAGCCTTGTGCCCATTTTATAGATGAGTAACCAGGGCTCAAAGAAGTAAAGTGACTTGCCTGGGGGCACTCAGACAGTAAGAGATGGAACAAAAATTTGAGCCTGTATCACTTTGACTCTCAAGCTAACTCTTCCTTACACCACACAGCCTCCCTTTCTAATATAAAAAAAAAATCTTACTAAGAGAGGCTGATTCCTGCCCAGAAGACCCAAATCATTGCAAAAGGCTGCCTATTAAATCCTGGAAACTTTCCGTTAAAGAGCAACATATTTACATGCCAGAAGGATTTAGCATATGTTCTATCTATATCATTTCCAAGTACCTATCTGCATAGTGCTCAGGAATCCTGACAAGGCTGACATCTTAATTGCCGACTCTTCTCTCGGAAGGTTATACATGCCTCAAATTATAGCTGGATATTCAAAACATTGGATCAAAGTTGAAATAAATAAGCAAAGTAAATACCTTTCACCAATATGGCTTTAGTGGTTTCGACGCAAATCTAGAGAATATAAAACTTTGGGGGAGATAGGAGGTAAGGTAGAAGTCAGATTGCGGAGATGTGTCATGAAGAGCAAGGCTATACCTAAATCAGAGAACAGCTAGAAAGCGTGTTGAAGAGAGGAGGAACTTCTGGCTGAGGGGAAGACCTGCCTCACGGAGTCCTTATTGTCAGCCGCAGCCGTCAGCTGGCTTCCCAAGGTGTGGCCAGTCAGGGCAGTTACTTCAAATGTCACACCTGGAAAACCCTGAGCCATTTTCCTGGATTTCCCTATCCTCACTCTCATGGATCAGCAGGCAGTGTGGCCCTGGAAAGGGCAAGACTTGGGGACAGTTCAATCTGGGTTCAAATCAGGGCTCTGCTGTTTACCAACTACTTCAAGCCTCGCGCAGTAGGTACCCGTTATTATTACCCTTTAGAAATGAAAACCTGAGGAACAAAGTGGTCAAGCAACTTGTTCACGATTCCTAACTAGTAACCAATCAGTCAGGCTCCAATCTAAAATTGTAAATGGATGGATAGTATACTCTATTTTGACTGTCATATTAATTTTTTAATCTTCCAAATCTCTATCTCACACACACACTCATTTATATCACTAACACATTTTTTAAAGGGCCTAGAATAACATTGTTCTCTTTAGAATAGAAACCAATGCAAACATGTCTTCCTTGCATGTCATGGAAAGGTGTTTAGGGACTGATACTCCAAAATGAAATGGGAGACTTTTCCTCCTGCTAACCACATACCTTCAAGAAGGACCCACATGAAGGAGCAAATAGGCAAGGACAGAGTGAGCCATTGGATCAGTCCTGGGGTTGAATGAAATGGCAGTGGATGCAGCCAGAGCACTCTTACATCTGGGCCTGATATAAATCTGTCTCATCCAGGAGACAAGGAGGTCACATAAAGACCTTCAGGGGCGCCATCACAGCACATCCCGTGGGCATCGGGAAGTCTGATTTGTTCTTAATGTAGAACAAAACAAACTTGGGCAAACAACAGGAATCATCTACGTATTTTTAGGCAGCCTCGTTGTAACCTATAACCTTAAATTGGGCAAGAGTCGGATCTGACAGTTCTTAGAATTGTGTCATCAGGATTCAGACTTCGCCTGGCATGATGCAGCATTGTTCCTGATTACTCATATTCCACAGTTCAAAGACAAAAGAATTTTATCAGAGGTTCACGCTTTTCTTCATCCTTTCTAATCAAGTAAATCGAACGTTCCAACAGCACACCTATCTATAGATGTCAAGTTACATTTACAAGCATCTAAATCAAAGGCTTGCCTAGGCAAGCCTTCAGCATACGAGACTTAAAAAGTGACCTTGGTTTCTCAAATGTTGCAATTTGATTCATATGAAATGACAGGGGAAAATGATAAAGAATCAGATGTCCCATGTAATAAATGGTTTTCCTTTAATTTTTATTGACGTTCTTCTCGTTAAACTCAGAATTCTTCCAAGCCACCCCTGCAATTTATACACTATGAAGTCATATCTCCTCATTCTCTGATCCCAGGAGAACCTTAATATTTTAACTGGGTGAGAGGATTCAATAACAGAGATTTTGAGAATGATTCTCTCCAGCCCCTTGAGACCCCAGACATCATTTGGCTGGGCAAATTGGGTTGGACCATTAAGCAAAGGGAGCTGGACGAGCTGGAATGGGAGCCAAGCAGTGAGTTACTTCTTTAGAGTTCAGATCCCTTACTTCTGATACATTGTCTGAAACAGTGGCAAGGAAGAAAGAAGCCAAACTGAGCTGGCAGGACAGTGTTCCACAGCACCCAGACAGTTGAGTTTATACCCACATTGGGTAAAGAGCAGAGGAGATGCTCCCAAGATGCCAAAAATGTAAAGCACAACAAACTCTCCACTTTGAGGATAAATGGCATCAACACGCTGCCTCTTTAAGTTCCAGGCAGTTTCAATGTACTAAATTCCAGGAGGTGCTTCAGCCTCTAAAATAATAATTTCAACCTGACCTTCCCAAGAGCTGCCCCAAGTCTTCTGGGATCTCAGTATTTCAGTAAAGACAGCATGTAAACCACTTAGAAAAGATTTCTGCGGACAGTAGTATAATCACAGATTCATTACAGAAGCCGTTTAGTGAATAAAGACTAGGCAAAAGAGGTTGGTCTGCATATACATATGGGAGGTAGAACAGAAGAAAAAGTTCTAAATTCACACAAAAATAGTTGTTTCATTCTCATATAAGGTTTAAACATCTTTCAAGATAAACTAAACTATTTCCATCTTGAGATTTGACAACATATATTTTTTGTTCTTTGTCAGAGAATTGGTAAAATTCATGTTCCATTCATTCCAAAATTTGTATCAGTTATTATCCATATTGGATTTAAAATTCTGAAACTCCATCAAAGAATGATTTTGAGCAACCACAGAACCCTGGAAATATAAGAGGAATGGGGAAGCAGGGAGATATACACTTGGGTTTTGATTCTGCCAGTATTATTTCAAACAACCTCTTTAGACTTTTATTTATCCAACTACATAAAATGAGAGTTTGGGATGCGACCTCTAAAAACCTCCACCTGGCTTTGAAATTATGAAGATCTCTGTTCAACTCTCTCTAGATCCGCTACCTAGATCTATTGCTTTGGTCTATTTATTTAATATATGACACAATTTTTTTTATTAAAAGATTGTAACCCTCCCCCTTAGAATTACTGGGAAGAGAAAATACACTGAAAATGCAAAAGTACTTAGAAAGGTAAAACATATTATACCTGGGTAAGAAGAAATTATGTGTAGCACTCAATTAAAATTGGTCTCAGCTTACCAACTGAAACACAAAGAATGCAATCAGCAACATCACAACATCTTGCTGAACTAGAATCCTACTGAAGATGTGGTGAGAAATGCCTGCTGAATCAATGTGATATCTCAATAGACTACATTATCATTCTTATGAGAAGTTCATGAAAAATATCAGTATTACTCTGCCATTTCACTAAACAAAAAAGCATGATATGTAAGGAATATAATTTAAATATATCTATATTTCAAGGCATTGGGGTAGTGATATGTGTTGAAGAAACAAAATAACTAAAGGTTCTATAGATAGGCAACAGAATTATAAGTTAATTATTACTGGGTTTAACCATATGAAATAACTGGTGCCTGACCATTTTTGACCTACCAACATGGCAATTTCACACAGTATGACCAAATAAAATCTATCAATTATATTACTTGATATTTATCAAGCTCTTATTATGGCACTGAGTTAAATGCTTCTTTCGTTTATCTCAGTAAATCCTCACAACAAACCTATGAAGTAGATAGTACTATTCATCTTGCTTATGTGAGCAAAATGAAGCATAGAGCAATTCAGTGCATTGTCTAAGATCATAAGGACAAGTAGAGCTGACATACAAATGCAGTCTGTCCTAACCCTTACCTTATCATGCTGGTTGAAAAGAATAGATACCTCCCGAAACAAAAGCAGAAAGCACAGTAGATGTTATGAACAAGCATATGAAAAGATGCATGGTGGAGACTCCAGGAAGATGGGTAACTGAGAAGAGAGTTGCAGCATTTACCCATCACTTTACAGGGGAACGATAGTCTGTGCAGCCCTCTAAACAAGATATCCCTCGAGGTGAGACCTACATATCAGGTTATCACAACTAAATGTCTTATATTATTACAATAATCAAATTGGTTCTCCTTATTCCAATTCCAGATCTACCAAGCAAACATCTGATCATAATTGCATTCCTATTGGAGACTGAATTAGATACTCTACAAAAGACAAATTTAAGTCCTAAGCTATACTACATTCTTGTGGGTGAACCCATTTGTAAATAGGACCCTTTGAAGATGTCATTAATTAAGGTATGGACTCATTTGTGAATAGAATCTTCCAAGAGCCTATTTAGCTAAAGCCAAATTGATCGGGTGGGCAATAATCCATATGGTGGAAGTCCTTATAAACAAAGGACATTCAACTACAGGAAGTCAGTAGAAGTCAGAGAGAAGAGAGAGCACCATGTGACAAAGGCAGAGATGCAAGCCAAAGAACCCCAAGGATTGTGGCTAGCCAGCACCAGCACGCTACAGACTCTGGGGAAAAGCATGGCCTGTCAAGACCTTGATTTTGGACTGCTAGCCTCTGACACTGTGAGCCAATAAATTCCTGTCCTTAAGCCAACCAGTGTGTGGTATTTGTCATAGAAGCCCTGGCAAATGAAGACAATTCCCATGTAGATTTTTCAAACAGGAGAGAATGTGCTAATGAGCTAAACCAAACATTAGGTTTTCATGGCATCCTAAACAGAGAAATGGATGCTGTATCAGTCTCCAGGAGATGTAGCTACTCTTTAGATAACAAAAATCAAGGCTCATATTGCACAGCTGAAGACCACATGTGGCACACAGTAAACACCCCAAGGTACCATCCTACTATGAGCACATGTCTAGGTGACGAGGTGGCAAAATTATAAAAGCCTTCAAATTGTTCTCAAATCGAAAAAAAATGAAGTGGTTAAAGAGTGCCATCTCATATAACTAATTCACTTGTACATGTGCATACAAGGAAGGAAAACTTGCCCAGAGGAAAACAACATGTTTATAGAGTTCAGGGTTAATTTTTTTTTTTTTTTTTTTTTTTTTTACCTTTCTAGAGCTTCGTGAATAGTAGGATCCAAATTCACCCTAAAAACAAAGAAAGAAACATTTAGTAGACATAAAAGACTGTTAAATATTTACCATGAAAGCAGTTTTAAAGCACATATATTTAATGAATTAATAAACATAAGCAAGTGCCTTAAAAGGAGATACAAAGTAAAAGAGTAAATAAACATGGTAGGTTATAATAAAAGATTTCTAAACAAAATTTTTAGATATCTACAGAATAAGGAAAACCCCTCAAGCCTGTATATCAAATCATTGGCATCAATAATCAGAAGAGAATTTTTAAAGTGATGTTGGGCCAAATACAAAAAAAGTATGAACCTGAACTTGAAATGAATACGCTCATGAGATGCAACTATAACAGTTAAAATAAAAATAATGTGAAAAGAAAGTTCCTCTTTGTGAAAATGCTGGCACCTTTCCACTACCATTTTCCTTCACAGCTATTATGAGAAACCCATTTTCCCTCAAATTTCATTCCCCTAAATATTGTTTACCAAGGGCAGAATAGCAAGTCATGTAAAAGTCAAAAGCCTGATTATGCAAGAGATGATATGGTTCCTATAATAGTACAACCTCAAAATAGAAAACCAAGGACCTACTCTGAGTCCAGGTATGCCATGATGAAGATTAAAGCTATCTGCTTTTACAAAATGCTAACTTTTTCCATCAGAAAAAAATGTATTCAGCTCATTTATTATTAGGCTATATAGCAATATGTGCAAGATAAAAATTATTCCAACTGGTACCAAAGTTTAAATATGTAGAATGCGAAGAAATGAACATTCTACTTTGTACCTTCAGCTCTAACTACTCTTGTGTAGAGGCAATTCAACTTTACCAAAAGCTATTAAAATTGACACCACAAAATTTATTGGATCTTGCCAATTTAAAATTTCACTATCAAATCATAAAGAATTATATCTGAAATTTCAAGTTTATATCTGAGATTCTAATAAAGGAAAATCAAAAGAAATTAACATTTCTAAAACCTTATTTTATTCTTGGTTCCTCAGCTACCTTTTCACATTTAATACTCATCACAACTTCTAAAACAGTAATTTTAATAACTTTGCAATCATAAAAGCAAGGTGTGTTCACTGTTAGAAAGTATACAAAACACAGAAAATAAAAAACCAAACATAATGAAATCATGGACAGGAAAAGCCAGTTTGTGGAGATATTGTAACTGCTGACTACAGCAGATTTACATATTGTAATTTATGCCAAGGGATTTATAACATTGCTATATCCAAATGCCTTTCTTGCCCTTCACGTACAGCCAGTTTGTTTAACTTTTTCCATTCCTTTACTTGTTATCTTATGTTTACTGAACAATTTACAAGTCTGTTGTAACCTGTAACTAAATGCCTATCCCAGCTGGCTTTCGTCAGTTTTCAAGGGCTTCTCAGGCTGAGACATAACCAATCAGTATCTATGTCATCCCATCACCTCCCTTTGTTTGAATCTCATAAAAACCCTAAGCTCCTTAGACTCAGGGAGACAGATTTGAGCAGGGACTCCTATCTCCATGCCAGGTGTATTAGTCAGCCAAAGGGGTGCTGATGCAAAATACCAGAAATCTGTTGGCTTTTATAAAGGGTATTTATTTGGGGTAGAAGCTTTCAATTACCAAGTCATAAAGCATAAGTTACTTCCCTCACCAAAGTCTATTGCCACATGTTGGGGCAAGATGGCTGCCAACGTCTGTGAGGGTTCAGGCTTCCTGGATTCCTCTCTTCCCGGGGCTCCCTTTCTCTTCAGGCTTAGCTGTTGTGCTCTCTCCACAAGGCCAGCTGTAGACTATCAGGTGAAAGGCTCTGTCTCTCTCCCCAGGGCTTCTGCCATATCTAAGGAGCCATCTCTATTCCTCTGTGTTCTTCTCCTGTGTGTTCACTTCCTAGGCTCCGGCTCAAAACTCCCAACTCTGTCCTTTGCCATATCTTTTCTCTGTGAGCCCCACCCACCAAGGGGTGGGGACTCAACGCCCCACTAATGTGGCCCAAAGTCCTAATCATAATTCATTCAATTAAAAGTGATACCTCTGACAGACCAGTTTACAAACATAATCCAATAACTATTTTTGGAATTCATAAACAATATCAAACTGTTATACCAGGCAACCTTGCATTACAGAGCTTTCTTTTCTCAAAATCTTGATGTTATGGCATTGACTTCTGTGCGCATCAGGCAGTGAGCCCTTTAAACTCACCACTTAAAGAAAAAGTAATATTTTGTGTCGTTCTCTCTTCATTATACACATTCACACATACAGTATTTTAAGCAAGATTTGGATTATACCACATATACAGTGTATCTTGACTTTTTCCCCTTAACATTGAATCCTTTTTACATATAATTTTAATAACAATTTTACATTCACATTTTACATATAATATAATCAATTGTACCTATAATTTGAAAACACAATAGCTGTATCCTAACCTTCATAGTCATATGACAAAATTTGTTCAAACATTTTCTGATATTTATGATTTAAGTTGGTTGGGTTCTTTTGTCTAGTACATCCAATATTGCAGCAATATCCTTGTACAAAAAAACTTGATTGTCTATCTGTTAATTTCCTTAAGTGAAATTCACCAAAATGAAATTTCTGAAGAAAAAACAAACCTTTTTCATGGCACTTTTTACAGATTGCCCACCAAAAGGACAATTAGCAGTATACAACAGTATCTATTTCTCTAAATATTCACAAATGTATCTTAACATTTTCATTAAAAACTTCATTTCATAGTGAAAATGGTATTTTCACTTTAGTTAATTTTTTTCTTGTTATTACAGCTGAGCAATTTTTTTAATTGTTTATGGTAATTTTCCTGTATAATATCTGTTTCTTGCCTTTGACCATTTTTATTTAGGATATTTGTGGTTTTCTTATTGATTTGTAAGAGTTCTTTATACATTAAAGATATTAATCATTTATGTATCATAAATATTTTTATTTGCCTTCCCAGACTATTATTAACCTTTAGATTTGGTTTATAATGATTTTGATGCACAGAAGTGTAAATTTTATGTAGTCAAACCTATCAATCTTTTCTTTTGTGGTTTCTTCCACAGATTTTATGCTTAGAAAGTTCTTCCTCGATCCAATTTCAATTAAATAGTCAATTGCATTTTCTTTTTCTTGCCCCTAGCCACCATCTTCTACCCTTTATCCATGTAGAATTTATTGTGAGTATGGCATGAGATGAGGATTTAGTGTGATTTCTGACCACTGCCTCTCCCAGTCAGTATTCCCAGGACCACTGGTGAAATCAGTGATCCCTTCCTCTTTTATTTGTATAAGATTAGCTTTTGAGAGCATTGTTTTGTGTCAAAACCCGAGCTCTAATAATCAGTTTTAACATGTGTGCAGTTTTGCTGTTTTGTTTTGTTTTGTTCTGTTTTCCTTAACTTCTCTAACACACTAAGTTTCCTGATTTGTAAAATGCCTACATTACTGTCTTGTAAAGATTAAACCAGATAATGTATGGAAAGCACTGACTTCAGTGCCTAAGCACAACATACCTGTTCAGTAACCCAATAGCTGCAGGTCTGATTCAAGGCTCTCCATTGTCATCCTGTGTCATCCATCTGTCAATTCTTGTGCCCACAGGGTAAACTTTATCAAACACACAATATTTAGTAGGAAAAATGTCTCCAACTTCTTTTTTAAAATTTTCTTCCCACCTGTCAATTTCTCATTACAGTTATTCCTAGGATGTTCTTTTCCTACAGTTATAACTTTGTGTTTTGTTTTGCTTTGTTTGGCTTGGGGGTGGGGGAAGATACGCCTTATTATCTGGGCCAAAACTTCCAAAGCCATGTTTAAAGTAATGGTGAAAACACATATCCTTGTCTTTTAACTAATTAAAATATCAAAGTTTCTATGGTCTTATGGTGGCTATTGGGTTAAAATAGGTGCACTTTATAATATTCAGAAAGTATCCTATTCTTAGGTTTTCTAAATTAAGTATTTTTATCTCCATCCCACAGAGAAGACTGAATTTTAATGAGGTAAAATAAGTTGCCCAAAGTCATACACCTCGTTACTGGTCAGGCCTGAATGCACAGTCAAGTCGTCTGTGTCAGGGCCTTTTCCATGGCAACCATGCTACTTCTCCGCACTACAGGCAGTATCCAGCCCAGTAATATATTTTGTGCCAAACTTAGGCATACAAAGTCTTTGTTTAGACCTTATAAAACATCTTATAAAAGCAATGCAATAAAGGATGGCTGGTTTCTCAGCTCAGCAGAAGAAATGTAGATCACCCATAATGGCCCATAGAAATATTTTGATTTTCATCAACATTTCCATGTGGAAAGTGAATTCAGTGTGACATATCAGAGACATAGCTAGGACTTCTCATCAGTCATCTACTAGGCCGAGAGAAAAAGGAACTCCCAGAGTTTTGGGCCACTGAGGGCGTAAACACAAAGCTAGACAAGGGTAGGAATCTGAAGCAAACTAGAAACTCTTGGAGGAAACAGGAGTTAGCAGATGGGATAAAGGTGGTGGTAGAAAGCAGGGTAGAAGGAAAAAGTCACAGAGTAGAGTGTTTACATGGCCCCTGCTGTCCTTATTCTCCTTCTCTATAGACCCATAAAGGTCACAGGTATCTGTCAGAGCAAAGGCCCAATATAAATAAGCTTGGGCTCATCTGCTTTCCTTTTCACAACCATCAGCCAAACTATTATCAGGAATTCTTCCCTCACTCTGGCCCACTGCATCATGGGAAGGCAGTTTTTTCTTCTAATGGTCTGATGTTATTCTGTGGGGCTCCGAGACAGCTTAACTTCAGCAATTTAGAAAAATTGACAGGGGAGAAAAACCACAAACAATAAGAAAGTTACAGTTTTAAGAAGCCTCATAATCAAAGTTGTTCTAGTGATATCTGGAAGGTAATTAGCCAGGCCACACTCTTTCCGAGGTCAGTTCTACCCTCTTCTGGGAGAGCTCCTTCATCTCCTAGGCTTCTTCCCTTCTTTCTAATAGAAACCTCAGACGCTGCCCCTCCCAAATGTCTCTGTACTGCAAAACGTGACGGTCCTATCCTCTTTTCCTATATCCTCCCAGAGGAGGCCTGAAAGTCTTGCTAAGATCTTATCTGGACCACAATGGTTTGAAAAAGCTACCCACACCTTCCCTTTTCTGGTAACCAGCTTCACACGAGGACTGTCTCCCTTCCCTAAACCCAGTCCTCAAGCCTAGTTCCTCTTCCCCATTCTCATTCTACCACACAGGTCAAAGTCACACTCTTCAAGGGAAAGTGATGAATTTGAAAAGAAAGCACCCCTTTGCATTTCTCTTCCTGTAGCCCAGATCATGTATCCGTGGTCCTGTAGAGAAACAAAAAATGCTTGGTTCTTTATCTTGTCTTGATCATAATAAAAATGGAAAGCACAATCACATGTCCAGTGCTTTCACATTTTGCCTTATTTGGTCTTGTATTAGTCAGCCAAAGGGGTGCTGATGCAAAGTCCCAGAAATCTGTTGGCTTTTATAAAGGGTATTTATTTGGGGTCCAAATCAAGGTTGCTTTCTCACCAAAGTCAGTTGCCACGTGCTGAAGCAAGATGGCAGGCGATCTCTGCCTGGTCTCTTAGGGCTACATATATCAGTCTTTAGCATAGGGCTTGTTTCTTTCCAGGCCTTCTCAGCTGCTCAACTGCTCTGTTCTCTTCAGCTGCAAAAACTATCAGGCAAATGGTTCATCTCTCCCCATGGCTTTAGCTGTTTGAGCCTTTTCCTTTCATATGGCAGAACCAAAATGACCAAGGTCTCTCCTTTTCTGTGTCTTCTTGAGTGAGTGCCCATTTATATCAGCCCACCAAGGGGGCAGGGACTCAATGTGAGTCACATCCTACTGACATGGTCAAATCAAAGCCCTAATCTTAACAGGTAATTTAATCAAGACATGTCAGCTGAAACTAAGGGTATCACACCCAGAGGAAGAGATAAGTTTACAAACATAATCTTTCTTTTTGAGATTCATAAATAATCTCAAACTGCCACAGGCCTAAACAACAATACTGTGTTTAAGATAGACACTATTATTGTTATTTTGCAAAAGAGCAAGTCAATGAGCAAAGAAATAAATGATTTGCCTGGAGTTAATTATATGCTCAGTAAATAGCAGCAACAGTTCTTAAATCCAGGACTTCTATTGTTTAATCAGAAGTTCTTCCTGTTTCCTGAAGACTTCTACAGTCTCCAGAATCACTCATTATAAAATTCTTAGGATTTCTATTAGAGCTACAGAAGCAATCATGGTTCATTTCTTGGCAATTGTTCTCCCATGAGACTATTCTGAAGTCTACAGTAATTACTTCAAGATTATCCTACATGATTCTTGTTTCTTCTTTGAGTAATCTCTTATGGTAACAAGCAGGGAAATATAGATCAAATCGGGGGTGGATGTGGCTCAAATGGTTGGGCGTCCGTCTCCCATATGCAGGGACCTGAGTTCAATCCCCAGGACCTTCCAGTAAAATAAAAATAATAATAATAATAATAATGAAATTTTAAAAATATATTTATAGATCAAATCATTTCTGAATCTATAAAAACAGGATTGAACATTATTATATTGACATATATACTAGATCAAAAGATCATTTACAATAACTCTATTTTCTTTTAAATAATGCTCTATTTCCAAAAAGAGCTTGAATTTGTGAATATTCCATAACTGGCACATTTCTTAGGTATATATCCAGCCAGTCAATAAGAATTATATTCTCCAGTAATAAGAATTATTCTTTCTTTATTATGGTTCAAAATGCATATCCATCAAAGGAGGATATTACAGTTGCGTGATAAAATCAAGTTCTATTCATAGCATCAGATATAAAATATAAGAATTAATCTTTGTATAATGCTTACTAAGTGTTAGACACTGTTTTAAAGGCTTTACAAGTATTACCTAATTCTCAATAATAACCCTATAAAGTAGGTACTTTCATTATGCCCATTTTATATACTAAGAAATTGAGGCACAGAGAAATTAAGAAACTTGCCCAAAATTACACAGTAAATAAGAAACAGAGCCTAGATTGGCTTCAGTGTCTACAGAATTTCAGTAACTTCATTTCCAAAGAATTTAAATTTGATACCAAAAATTGGATGTGAATTTAAAAATTTTATAGGTTGACTGCTAGAATCAACTACGATATCTTGAAAACAGTCCTGTTAAGTGAACCATTATTTGCATTATTGCTTTTTATTCTTCCTTACAGTGGCTATTTTGTATTTAGCAATAATGCTAATTATGGAGACCACTCATTGTTTTTAAAGTGGTGATTTTTAAATGAATAACAAGAAAAAACTAATACTTTGTCTAATACCAACAAATAAAACAATTAACCTTTTAGAGCTATTGGGCATTTAATTCCTCAAATAAGATGAGTTAGAGATTATTATTGTTCACGTTGCACAGACAAAGAATCTAAGGCTTAGAGAGACTAGTTGCCCAAAGTTACATGGGTTAGACATGGCTGAGGCAAGATTCAAACCCAAGTCTGTTTTCAAAGTCATATTCTAGTCATTCTATTAACCTACCCTTCAATCTACTCTTTCAAATTAATACTGGCTAAATCAGAAAAAAGCGATTTGAGTAAATATTCCTTCACTGCAACCATGCAAGGCAACACAACAGTAATGTGTTCATTAACACCCATAAATGCATCCACCATTACGTTCAAAGAGAAGTGTCTCCTCGAATGAAGCACTCTAAAGGAGACTTTTGTGGGGAACAGTAAGAAATTACAGAAACCAACACAATCTCCTTTACTCATTTAGATAATAAATATGCTAAGTTAGACATTGAATTTTTATTTCCTTCAGGAAATAAGTCTGTTAAAAAGCTCAGAAAGCATATAGATCTCAAAACATATCATTTAAAAGACACTTGAATAAACTGAGATGTTCGACATTCACAATATTCCTGCATTAGGGAAGAGTGAAACAATTCCTCACTGACAAAGCAACGGTTCTTCCTACTTCTTGTGAGATAACTGCTCCTCTCTCACATGTCAGTTCATTGCAGGTTTAAGAAGGATAATGTCAAAAACTTTTGAGAAAAGTCATGATTCACTTGTTGAACTCAGGCCAGCTAATATATTTAGAATGTGTTACTAGAAAATTCCAAGTAGTACAATAATTGTTAGCAACTTGTATTCAATTTAAAAATAATTCTTTTTTTTTCAAGATGACAGTCACGCAATATAAGAGGCTCTGTAAAGTAAAGAATAGAGATAAGTGCTATTGCTCTAGATGGCTAATGGGTTTGATCCGTTCACTCACCTGATAATATAGTGGCAACTTAAAGCACAGACAGGCAGGAGCTATGTTTGATCATTGGGCTAGAGTAGACTAACAATGCAAGAACAAAGTCACTTGCCACAAAAAGGTGGCAAGGTTTACTCAGTGTAGTAATAATCTATTACACAGTGGTGGAAAATGTGGACTCTAAAGTTGGAAAACCTGAAACTTAGCCCCAGTCTCCTTACCAATAACATGATGATTATGTTACTGCCAAAAGATGTGTTACAATAAATGAGGCAATGGATGTAGAGTGCTCAGCACATAGTAAGCACGCAATAAATATTAGCTTTGGTTGATGTTATCAATTTAGCTCTCCTAATTACAGGAGACGTCAGGGAAATTAATAAGTTGGAGGTTAACTAAACTAATAGGAACTATGCCTTAGATTTTTTTAAATCTCTTCTAAGGAAGAAACTGAGGGCAGGGACTATTTCTGTCTCCATGACTATCTCCAACCCCTGAGCACATTTATGATAAATGCATACTTATTAAATATACGTTAACTCATTTTATGAAGGAATATTTTTTAAATGTCATCTTTCTCTGTATAAGGCCTACTGGAATCCTTGCAATGGGAAGGAGGGGATTTATGTGGGAAAGAAAAGTGGGTATAGAACCGATGTTAAATGAATTCTACCAGATTATTTATCACATTAGGACCAACAGAACCCAATAAGATCCTTTAGGTTAAATTTCTAAAGCTCACTGGTCTCAAATGCTGCAGACCGACCAAGGAGCATAATGTTAGTGTTTATCTGTTGGCGTGACTTCAGTTCTTTAAAACACAAATCCCCGCATCCTCAGAAGAACCTTCCTAACCACCCCAACCCCGCACCAACACCAAGAGGGACTATTATCTATACTGTTCATTTGGCACTTAATTACAATACAGAAGGCACCATTTAATGGAGTCTGTACTTATGAGACTAAATGTTTGTTGCATCTTCCCCCAAAAGACAGTAATGAAATTCTAGGCATATTCCAGACCTCCTAGGTTTCAGGCACATTGTTGGCCTCTACAGGAAATATGAAGAGGAAGGAGGCACAATTCTTACCCTTTAGGAGTTTTCTATCTAATAAAGAGTGTAAGGGAGGTATACAAATAACTTCAATGCAAAGCAGGTCAGAGCAGGTGCCATAAGAGATATACAAAGAAAGAGATGCAAAGAGGAATTAAATAAATCTATTTTAAGTAATTAAGGCTTTATAGTAGTAAAGATGCATACACTTCCAGAAGGATGCATAGACTCTTTTATGGGCAAAGACAATGCAGTATGAGAAGACAGCAAGGGCAAAAGCCAGCTAGTAAAACAGAGTAATGAAGTCATCTGGAGCCACTTTGACATTTTGCTGTTTATGGGGCCAAGAAAATCAAATGTTATAATCAAAACTCTATGAAAGGGAAGCGGCTGTGGCTCAATTGGTTGGGCTTCCGTTTACCATATGGGAAGCCCTGGGTTCAATTCTCAGGGCCTCCAGGTGAAGGCAAGCCAGCCCACATGGTGCGGTGAGCCGGAGCAGCAAGATGACACAACAAAGGGAGACAAGCAGACACAGAAAAACTGAAAGCAAATGGACACAGTGAGCACAAGCAGCAGGGGGAGATAAATAAATAAATAAAAATAAATCTGAAAAAAAAAAAAAAAAAAAAACTGTATGGAAAATATGGAATGCAGGAACAAAAGTATATTAAGCCACCGTAAGTTGCTGAACAGGAAAGTGACATGAATAAGACTATGCATTAGAAAGATTTGTCTGGGAACATCAAGTTGGATAGAATAGAGAGGAAAAAAGATAAAGCAACAATGCAGTAAAGGATTAACCTTGTCCAAAGAAAGATCTGGCTTTGCCCTCAGCTCCTGAAGGTGATCTCTTGTCCTTGGAATATCCTGCTTTATAAGAGTGACTTTGTGTATCTGGGGACCTTGGGCCACACTTGGATAGCCTATAGTAACCATGTGATTTATGGTAGGACATTTGGGCAGTGTGGTATCAACTTGATCTCTGGAGGGGCCAGAGCCTAAGGTCTCACACATGGGCAGTCAATATCTCTGTGACTAACCATGCCTATGTGACTAAGCTCCAATGAAACAATAAAAATTCTGGACACCAAGGCTCAGACGAGTTTTCCTGGTTGTCTATACTTTGTGCATATTGTTACTCACCATTGCTGGAAGAAATAAGTGCTGTCTGTGCAACTCCACTGGGACAACTAGAAACTCCTGGACCCTAACTTATGTACCTCTTCCCTGGGCAGGTTTTAGTCTGTATCCTGTCACTGGAATAAAATTTACCCAGGAATATAAGAGCCTTCAGTGACTTCTATGAGTTCTTCTAGTGAATTATCAAAACTGAGGGTTCTCTTGGGAACTCCCAAACTTGCAGTTGGTGTCAGAAGTCAGAGTGGTCTTGGGGACTCCCAAAGTTTACAGCAACCAATAAGGAAACCCTCCTTAACAGAGCAGGGGAAAGTTATCATGGTCTAAAAACAGTGGTGTCATTGAAAAGAGGCAAGAAGGCTAGAACGCTATGAAGAAAAAACAAACAAAAATAGATAGAGACCTGATTAGATATAAGAAACCAAAATGAGTTACACTATGCCTGGGAGAAAGTAATTAAATTATTAATAAATAATAATTGAGAAGTCAGAAGAATGGGCTTGAGGAGGACAGCATGGTTAAGCAAAGGTAATGAGAAGCTTGGGTGGCTTTCTTTCCTTCCCTGTGTACACATGCCAATGCCTCCATCAAGAGGGGGAGTCTCTTCCTTGACCCCTTGGAATATCATCTGGCCAAAAGAAAATGGCATACATGATGCTGTACAGTTGTGGGCCTGGCCTTTCAGAGAATTCTTGGGCCCTGATTCATGCCTCTTGGTGTCCTGAGCCATCATGTAAAAAGTCCAGGCTGTCTAAGCCAAACTCAGCACATAAACTACTACCTTCTCCCTTCCCCGACCCCGGCATGAGATATGACTCCCGGGGATGATACTCCCTGGCACCAAGGGATTATTACCAAGCACCAACTAGTGATATAGTTGGAAAAAGACCTAGATCAAAAGGGGGAAATATTAAATACAAATGAGTTTTTATGGCTAAGAGATTTCAAAGTGAGTTGGGAGGTTATTCTAGAGGTTACACTTATGCACGTCTTGGGATGATCTCAGTGACTGTCCCAAAACATAGTGCCTCAAGCATGGATGCTCCTCGGGCCTCTAGAGACATCTGAACACTATAGGCAGGGCAGACAACCCCAGGAAATCAGCACTCTGTCAATGGGCCTTACCTTGGAAAATATAACTTATCTCCCAAATGTATCAGGGTTAGACTCGTTTATAATTTTCCCTCACATGGTTTTTCTGCCCCTTTTATTTAAACCAATAATTAGCACTATACTCATTAAATATATGTCCCAGAGACTTAAATCTTCAGTCTGTTCATATGCTGGTTGAGTCCTGAATCTCAGCAGAATTGCAGCCAACATCTACTCTCCAGTTCAGCTCATCAGACTCACCCAGGACAACTAACAAAAGGACAACACCCATCCTAAAAATCAGAGTATCTACAACTGGAAGCAAGACAGTTCCATCCATCTGCTCCATGGGATCTAAGCCCCCTCTCAAATTGAAACAAAGTGGGCATCACCATCCCCAAATCCTCAAGATTGAGGAACAAGCAAACATCAGGGGGGAATGCAACTATGGACTAAAGTAGATATTATTATTCTAGTAATGGAAGAATCTGTAACATTGATATAAAGACAGTGGTCGCCAGAGGTTCTGAGTGGAGGGAGAGGGAAGAATAGGTATAACATGGGGCATTTTTGGGATACTGGAATTTTTCTGCATGATATTGCAGTTACAGATACAAGTCACTATACATTTTGTCAAAACCTATAAAATTGGCGGTGCAAATTGCAAACTGTAAACTATAGACCGTGGTTAGTCGCTATGCTTCAATGTGTGTTCATCAATTGTAACAAATGTACCACATTAATGAAAGATGTTATTAATGGGGGAAAGTGGGGGTGGGGTGTATATGGGAATCCCTTATATTTTCAAGGTAATATATATGTAATCTAAAGTGTCTTTAAGAATAAAGTAAAAAAAAAAAAAAATTCCAGGCTGCTTTATAGAAAGAGGGGCCACAGGAGAAGCACTGAAGCACCAGGTCTGTGAGTGCAGACGCACTTCGGACATGCAGAGCAGTGGGGTCTTTACACAACTGAGACCACATAAGAGACCCCAGGCAAGAATTCTACCCAACCAGGAGAGATGATAATACATAGTCATTTGAGACACTACGTATTGGGGTGGTTTGTTATACAGTAATAGATAGCCAAAAAACCTTCTATGAATTTCATGACAGTAAATATAATTCAACTAAATCATTTTTGCCCAGCTAATTCCTTTACTTAGAAAGTATAAGATCGTTCAAAATAATAGAGGTTATGGGTAAGAAACATAACTAATTAAAATTCCCAGATGACACAAAGAGCTTAGAAACATTCTTCTATGTGGCTACAGATGATCAAAATATATTTTCCAAAGTACCTAGTTTATACCTAAAAAGCCACTAAGGATAAAGTACTCAAGCAGGTCTCTGATTATACCTGGCTCATTCTCTCCCCTCACTTCCTATCTCACCTCTCTGGTTTATTAATATCTTTACCTGATCCTGTTTGATAAAGTGCTGGCAAGCTCATTTAGTTCTGTGCCATTTGCCAGGATACTAGAAGGTAACACATACACAAATTTATCTTTTTCTTAAATTTATTTTGCTTTATTTAAAAGCTTTCCAAAGAATCCCATGGCTCTTGGTATAAAATAGTGGCATTTTGATCCTAAAAACTTAGATTAAGTATTGGTTAAAATAATGCCTAGGACAGAAATAGTTACCTTTGAAATGCTGAATGAATAAACAAATAGATGAGCAGTGCCTTCCAAAGCCTGTAACAGCTGTTAACCTTTGTAGGAGCACATGTTATAGGAAAAGAGAATCTTCTTAACCATTTTTTGGACCATGGACTGTTTTGGAAGACTGATGAAGCCTCTGGAATCCTTCTCAGAATAATATTTTTAAAGACATAAAATAAAATAGGATAACATGGAAACCAAACATATTGAAATAAAGTATTAAAACATCCTTTAAAAAGATATTTGTAATTAAGTAATAAATGTGCTTCTTTATTAATGTATCAAATTTTAAGATCTAGTGGCATGCTAAATAACAACAGTAATTTTTAAACTTGTTATGAGCAAAAATGACATTTTAAAGTATCTGCAACAACCATAAAGTATTATGAAAATATTCATAATTATTACTGGTAACAAAGTCACAAAATAATATATTGAGGTGTCTTTTCTATATTCATAATTAAAGGAAATGCTAAATTTTGATTTAGAAATGAATGAACTATTTTTTACCATCCAAATTCAGGGACCTTGTAAATTCTACTTACAGAGAGTTAAAACTCCCCAGCAGTAAAGTATGAGACATACGTATTGTTAATTATACTGAATTCACAGATCTTCCAAAACATTGAGCCTTGGTGCCTGTGAGATGCTAACACCCCAGTAGAATTTAAAACTAAGAGGAGCTGCTGTTTTTAAAAGACAGTTGGTATACAAAAGGTGAATTAGCACATGAAAAAATACTCAACATCATTAGCCTTTAGGGAAATGCAAATCAAAATCACAATGAAATATCATTTCACACCCACTAGGATGGCTATTATTTTTTTAAAAAAGAAAGAAAACAGAAAATAAGTGTTGTGAGCATATGGAAAAATTGAAACCCACATATATTGCTGATTGGAATGCAAAATGGTGCAGCTGCTGTGGAAAACAGTTTGGTGGTTCCCCAAAGCGTTAAACATAGAATTACTGTACGACCCAACAATTCCATTTCTAGGTATATATCCAAAAGAACTGAAAATGGGAACGCAAACAGATACTTGTTCACCAATATTCATTCCAGCACTATTCACAATCAAAAAAGGTAGAAACAACCCAAGTGTCCATTAACAGATGAATAGATAAACAAAATGTGGTATATCCAAACAATGGAATATTACTCAGCTGTAAAAATGAATGAATTCTGATACATGCTACAACATGGATGAATGTGGAAGATATCATGTTGAAGGAAATAAACCAGACACAAAAGGACAAATATTGTATGATTCTACCTATATGAAATATCTAGAATAGGCAAATTCATAAAGTAGGAAAGTAGATTAGAGGTTACCAGGTCCTGAGGACAGAGAGTAGGGGGAAGTAATTGCCTAATTGGTACAGAATTTCTGTTTGGGGGGATGAAAAAGTTTTGGTAATGGGTAGTGGTGATGATAGCACAATATTGTGAATGTAATTAATGCCACTGAATTGTACTCTTAAAAATTATTAAAATTACCAATTTTATGTTGTAAATATTTTACTACAATTTTTAAAAAGGAAATGATAGTGATCTTGACTAAAATGTGAGTAGTAGAAATGGGGTGAAATGTAGGACACCTCATATATTTTGGAGAGTAAGCCACAGAACTTGCAAATGGATTAGGTGAAGGACAGGGTAGGGATTGCTGGTGTTGGCAAGAGAGTGATCAAGATTGACTTATGGGGAAGCAGATGTGGCTCAAGTGGTTGGGCATCCATCTACCATATGGAAGGACCAGGGTTCGATCCCTGGGACCTCCTGGTAAAATAAAAAGGCAAGCAGGCAAGTTGGGCCTACGTGGAAAACATGGCGAGCCATGCAGCAAACTGATGACACAACAAAAGAGAGACGCAGGGGAGAGACAAGGTGAGACGTGCCAGAAATCAGGAACTGAGGTGGCGCAAGTGACAGGGTGCCTCTCTCCCACATTGGAGGTCCCTAGGATCGAATCCCAGTGAAGCCAAAAGGAGAACAAATGAGAAGAGAAGGCAAAAGAAACAGATACGGAAGATCACCCAGTGAATGGACACAGACAGCAAGCGGAGGGGAGGGGGGGACTCACAGAAAAAATAAAGTGAATTTAAAAATTAATAAAAAGATTGACTTATGAAGTTGAGGCCTGAGGGACCAAGTAAATGTTCACACTTTGAGATGGGGAAGACTAGGAGAGAAAAGTTTAGAAAATTAAGACTTCTACTATGGTCATATTTGAAATATCTTTTAGAAATTCAATCAGACATACTATAGAGCAGGGGTTCTTAATCAAGGGCCCGTGGAAAGATTTCAGGGGGTCCGTGAGCTAGAATTGAAAAAAATTAACTTATTATCTTTATTTTCTCTGACCTCTGATGCTGAGTGTCATAAAACTATCTGCCGCTACATTTTGAGAAGGGGTCTGTGGTTTTCACCTGACTGGCAAAGGGGTCCATGGAACAAAAAAAGGTTAAGAACACCTGCTGTAGAGGCATTTGGAATTCAAGGGGAGGTCAGGGTTAGAAATTCGGTATTTGGATTCATCAGACTACAAATTGCATTTAAATACATATGATTAAATGAGGTCATTTAGGGTGAGAAGAAAAAGAGCGAGAGACAAAAGGGTCTGGACTAAGGTTTTTTCTTTTTTTTTTAAACTTTGTTTTTAAAGAAGTTTTAGATTACAAAAAAGTTACATTGAAAATATAGGGGATTCCCATATACCCCACCCCCTCCCCCACTAACATTTTCCCCTATTAACAACAACTTTCATTAGTGTGGTATTTTTGTTACAATTGATGAACAAATATTGAAGCACTGCTACAAGCCATGGTCTATAATTTACATTACAGTTTACACTTTGTACCATACAATTTTATAGGTTTTGACAAAATGTATACTTCATTGCATATCATGCAGAACAATTCCAATGCCCTAAAAATGCCCTATGTTCCACCTATTCTTCAGGACTAAATTTTGAATTTAGAGGGGTCTCAAAAGAGACTGAGAAGGTCAGTGGAACAGGAGGAAAATTGAGGAGAGGATGGTGTCGGAGAGTCAAAGGGACAAAGCGTTTCAAGAAGGGTGGAGAGGTCAGCTGTAGCAAATGCTGCTGAGAGGTAAAGAAAGATAAAGGCAGGTAACTTTGGATCTGGAAAGATGGAGATAATAGTAGCTGATAATTTTGACAAGAGCTTTGGGGAGGGCTGGAAAACCTAGTACAAGTTGCCGGAAGAAAGAATTGGAGAAGAGTGTCACCTGTTGTTAATAGTATAGCAGATAAGATAACCAGTAAAAACAAGGAGAAAGAGGTATATGCTATTTTTAAAAAGACTTTTTAAATGCACACAGAATTCTCAAGAGAGTAAGGAATCTGCAAGGATTAAACATAAAGTCCATAGGGAAGAAGGGAAATATCATTACATAAAAAAGCAAACTAATAAAAATAAAAAGAATGCCAGGAAAAAAAAATTTATCATTTGGTAACAATCATAACTATTAAATTGTTTCAAGCAATCTAAGTATCTTAATTTAAAAAAATAATAAATAAATAAATAAAATAATCATCAATGGATGAGAAAGCTTACTGGGTGAAGTCTGATTTCAATATGGTTTGATATTAACTTGGTCTCAAAATATTTCCACCAAAGATACCTACTAATTGAAAAAGGAAAAATAGTAACCTAACAGTGAA
Source organism: Cabassous unicinctus (assembly GCA_029593785.1). Taxonomy (NCBI): domain Eukaryota; kingdom Metazoa; phylum Chordata; class Mammalia; order Cingulata; family Chlamyphoridae; genus Cabassous; species Cabassous unicinctus. Next base: position 36,982 of record JAQZBX010015715.1, read on the forward strand.
GAAATTTGGCAGATAACCACCTTTATCTAGTGATCAAAGTTAATATCTTCAGGAATGAAACAACAGATATCATGGGCCCCCTCACGTGATGCACTGAGAAGACTCAATATCACTTCTGGGATATGGCTGCTAAAAAATAATAACCTAAATCTAATTATAAGAAAACCTGATTTACTGTTCCACATTGAGGTAGACTAAAAAGAAATGACAACTAAATGAAATACATGAGCCTGGACAAGATAATGGAATAGGAAAAACACTTTAAAAAAACTT
>JAQZBX010015716.1:0-14679 GCA_029593785.1 Cabassous unicinctus
TTCGATCGGTATGGTGATTTTAATGGGTGTATGCTAAAGGGAAGTTGATTGGATAGGGAAGGAGACATCCATGTAAATAATCTCTAATAACTGAAGATTTGAGAAACCCGGACCTTCTCTAATCATTCCCTGTGAGCTTCTGCAGTGATGAGCTGTTGGACCAGCTTTGACCAGGTGGGTTGCCTCTGGCTGTGCCTGTATTTGGCTTCACTAATTTGAGGATGTCTGATAACAAGTGTTACTCAATTGGAAACTGTTATTCTTCAGCCCTGAGTAGTCAGGATTCTTTCTCTGGCCTGGATCAGCAAATCTGATATTTTGAAACTCCTTTGATGGAGCCCGTTAAGACAGAGATAATTGTTTTTATGGCTTTCCAGTGAAGTGGAATTGCCTGCTGGCTGTCTTGTTTCTTGGTGACCTCTTTTTCTAATACCGAAAAGAGTGTGAGGTTGAAAAAAGGGTGAGGTTGAAAAACAATGAGCGTTTTTTTAAAAAAAAAAAGCATTATTGTCAACCTCATAAACATTAAATATGCGTCGACTGTTTCTCCCATGGAAGACATCTTGGATGAGGTACTAAGGTCCCCCCGATGATTTTAATGCATCTGCCTGATAAAGAGACATTGAACTGAGTGGTATGGAAGATAACAAATAAGATATTCATCTAAAATCATTCTCTTCTGATCTCTAAGTTCTAAGAAGTATTTGTAAATATTTCATATATGAGAACTATGTCTTACAGTACATTTATAATGTGTGTGTAGTAATTATATGTATTGTAATCACTGTGGTAGTTTTAGATCAGATTTGTGCTATGCAGCAGGTTTTTTCTTTATATATGATATCATATCTAATCCCAGTTTAGTTACTTTTTACAAATAGTGCAGACATAGCCAATTTATTTAATGTCTCTTAATCTTCAACTATAATGTGTAGATAGTAATATTAGCCTCATTGTTTTTGCTTGTTTTTTTTTTTTTTTTTTTTTTTTTAGGTACCGGGGACCGGGGATTGTACCCAGGACCTCATATGCGGGAAGCCGGTGCTCAATCATTGAACTACATCGGCTTCCCTGAGTTGTTTTTCATTTTTTTGCTTATTGTTTGCTTTTGTTTTTGGGAGGCACCGGGAACTGAACCTGGGACCTCCTGTGTGGGAGGCGGGTGCTCAACCGCTTAAACCACCTCTGCTCCCTAGCCTCATTGGTTTTATGTAAAGTTTATACACATATTAAGTGCATGTATAAAATGGGAACTGTAGTAGAATTGACCTCATTGTGTTACTACAGGGGTTATTTTTATTATCACTAAGATTTTGTAGAACTGGTTTCAAAATGCGAGTTCAAGGAATAGCGCCGGGCCAGGAGAAAGTCTTCTAGGGCCGTCACACCCCCTTGAATGAATTCCTCATTGCTGTAGTTGCTGGGCCCCCCACTCTGACCAGCTCAGAGCAGGTAGCCTGCTGGCCGGTTGTGGGCCTTCTCTTCTTGGGCTCTGCAAGGAGAAGGTGGAAGAAAGGGCACAGAGCAGGAGGAGATTTAAAAACAAAATACAAAAAGAACTTGGCTTCTCTCACTTTCACAATTTTTTTTTTAATAAAAAAAAAAAAAAATTTTTTTTTTTGAGGTGCCAGGGGCTGGGGATTGAACTCGGGACCTCGTATATGAGAAGCCAGCGCTCAACCACTGAGTCACATCGGCTCCCCACATATTATTTTAAATCGAATGAAATTAAATATGGCATATCCGTGTTAAAACTGGGCTCCCGACACTGATAAAAACTTTCATCGCAGGCATCTCAGTCTGACCAGCCTCCTCCCCCATCCTTTGGAGCGCTGGTGATTTCCTTGTGAGACTTTTGGGGCTGTCAATCCAGCCGCTTGCCCCTGGCCAAAGGAGTAGGTGGAGTAGGCAGGTGGGCAGACCTGGCCAGGTACAGCCCTGCATTCCGTGGGCATGTGACCCACGCTGGCTCGGTAGAGCCTTCCCTGAGTTTGTTCTGGAATAGAGGGAGGAAAAGAGGCCTTAGCTTTTTGAATGCCCGGGATAGAAGAATTTGACCTTGTTGCTTGGCCCAGAGAGGATGAAGCCAACAAGAGAGAAGCAATTATGTTTTAGCAAAGTTGAATCGCTGAGGTCTCTGCAGATCATGGATATAAAATGGCCAAAAAAGTTCCTTGTTTATATTTGTTAATTAAGGACAGTAGGAAAGTGTAGTATAGCGTGGTAGTTATAAGAGCCCTGCCAGTTACAAGATAATCTCCCTGTGTCTGTTTCTTCAATTGGAAATAATAATAGTGTGGACTTCATAGGTTTGTGAGGATTAAATGAATTAATATTTGGGGCATACTATACATGTACATATATATCATGTATATAAAATATGTATTTATATATGTGTAGGGCACTATAAATATATATTTATTTACTTTTATTTTTTTTAAAAGAAAAGGTTTTTAAGACCAAAAAAGTAGGGTGGACATGATCTTGGGCTAAAGTATAGTCATCAAAAAGGTCAGTTAACAAGCTTTATATAGTCAACAAGTATTAACATTTTAAAATTCAGATATATTTTAAAATTCAAAAGCAGAAATATTCCATTTCCTTTTGCACGAGATTGTATATAATTTATTTATAGCGGTTTTGATATCAATCCTCTGGCAGACTTGGAGTGTTGGTTTGTTGTTTCAATTGACAAAGCCCCAATTTAAATTCCTTTAAAGAAGAAAAAAGGAATTTATATGAAGGGAGCTCTGGTGGCTAAGAATCAAAGGGAAGACTTGTGGGAAGCAGAATAACTGGAAGGGATCCACATTTGAGCAGCTTCCATTCAGAAATCATCATGGATAATTTTTGCTTTGGTAGCCATCTCTTACCTTATTTGATGTTACCAGTCTGAAATCTAAAAGTGTGGGAACGGCACTTTTCAGTGTTCGTGGCCTTTCTGTAATATGTTTAGAATATATGCCTGTCCCCAGGAAAGGTTTTCATGGGAATTACTGGTTTTGTATATCCCTGTTAGCCAAACCTGTGATATTTTGGATACTAGATCCTTGATATTACTTGTCCTTCTATATTTAAATATAATCTATTTATAATGTAACTTACGGTGCATTATAGTAAGGCTGAAAACTTATCTGTGTTATTTTGTATCTGCTGGTTTGCTCTGCTGTTGTTTACATTTGCCCATTCCTTAATTGGGTTGTTTGTCTTTTTGTTGTTAAGTTGAAGGATTTGTTATAGTTAGGAAGGCTTTTAAAAGCAAATTTAGTCAGTCATCTTGCTGGCACATTAAATGTAGTCATCAGTCAAAAACTAAGGGGATGGGTGTGTGCTCTAAAGGCTTTGAACACTAATGAAATTTTATGGTCAATAGGCCGATGACTATTTGCACTTGGGTATTTCTGAAGCTAAGTCGAGTAAGAAGACATGAAATTTACATTGTCTTTAAAAGATAGTCTACTGAGTATACCTTGAGTGACAACATCGTCTTTCAACCAGATCAGAGTTTATAATACAGTGTCTACCAACAGACATTCATTCTATTATTATAATATAACTTTTAAAATCTATTTGGCATTGAAAGGAGTAAATATTTCTTTGTAGAACAGTTATAAACAACCTCTTGAGGTACATTGCTTAATAATGTTTAATAACATTCTTGCTACAAGTTGAATTCTCCCTCCTCCTTTTTTTCTTTATTAGAGAAGTGAGTTTACAGAACAATCATGCATAAAATACAGAATTCCCATATTCCACCCTATTATTAACACCTTGTATGTGTGGAACATTTGTTACAATTGATGAAAGCACATTTTTATAATTGTACTATTAACTATAGTCCATGATTTAACTTAGGGTTGGTTCACTGTGTTGTGTAATTCCATGGATTAAAAGAAAATTTTTTTTAGTCTGTTACCTTTAATCACATTCAGATACATATTTCACTGATGCTAATTATTTTTACAACATTATGCTACCATCACCACCAGCCATTACCTAAACATTTCCACCCACTCCAAATAGGAACCCGGTACAATTTAAGCATTAACAACCCAATTCCTATTCCCAGCCCAGCCCCTGGTAACCTACAGTCTGGATTTTGATTCTACGAATTTGCTTATTCTAATGATTTCAAATCAATGAGATCATACAATATTTGGCCTTTTGTGTCTGGCTTGTTTCACTTTACATGATGTCTTCAAGGTTCATCATGTTGTTGCATGTATCAGACTTCATTCCTTTTTACAGCTGAATAATATTCCATTGTATGTATATACCACATTTTATTTACCCATTCATTAGATGATGGACACTTGGGTTGCTTCCATCTTTAGGCAATTGTGAAAAATGCTGCTTTGAACATCGGTGTGCAAATATCTGTTTGAGTGCCCACTTTGAATTCTTTGGGGTATATACCTAGTAGTGGGACTGCTGAGTCATATGGTAGTTCCCTAGTTAGCTTTTTGAGGAACCACCAAAACGTCTTCCACAGTGGTTGTACCATTTTACATTGCCACTAGCAATGAATGAGTATTCCTATTTCTCTGCATCTTCTCCAACACTTGTCATTTTCTATTAAAAAAAAAAAAAAAGCAGCCATTTTAGTGGATGTGAAATGGTATTTCCCTGAAGGCTAGTGATGTTGAGCATCTTTTCATGTGCTTTCCGGCTCCCTTATATATCTTCTTTGGAGAGATGTCTATTCAAGTCTTTTGCCCATTCATTAATTGGGTTGTTTGTCTTTTTGTTGTTAAGTTGAAGGATTTGTTTATATATTCTGGATATTAAATCTTTATCAGATACGTGGTTTCTAATTATTATCTCCCATTGTGTAGGGTGTCTTTTTATTTTCATGATAGTCCTTTGAGGCACAAAAGTTCTTAATTTTGATGAGATCCCATTTTTTCTTTTGTTGCTTGTGCTTTGGGTATAAAATCTAAGATGAATTTTTAACTGTTAATAGTGTATATTATGATTAAGGGCTTTGTTACGGCTAATGGTGAGACTAGTTGCCAATATTTCAATATTTTATGACTAAGTTAATCCCCATAAAATTTTGAGTGCCCTGCTGAGACATTTTACATTGATTTACTTATTCACCAAATATTTCTTGAGCACCAGTTATATGCTAGGCACTTTTCTCCACAGCAGTGAACAAAAACCAGAAACTCCCTACCCACGTGGAGCTTATATTCTAGGGGACTCTTCTGTTCTCCCCAAGCCTGCAGCACCATTGTTAGGTAGATATTATACACCTGGTTTATAGAGGCAGCAGCTAAAGCTTAGGGAGTTAAATGACTCATCCTGTGAAATATGGAGAGGCAATGGAATTTGAAGCGGCTATGACTTATTCCCAGGCCATTTTGCCATTAGAAATGCTATATTCATTATGAATTTCAAACCATTTCTCTTTGATATTGGGTTTTACTCTTTAGCTAGCCATGCCTATCACATTGCTTTTTCTTTATTGAGTGATTGAATATTAGTAACACATATTCCTGGCAAGTTCCTGGTATTTGGTGCTAAGCTGGGTGAGGTTGGGAATGAGTTGGCTCTTAGGCTGCTGCAGAGCTAAACTGCAGTCTTTGAGGTGCCGCAGACCTGATTTTTTCTGGGTTCAGGTAAGTGCCTTAATGAAGTATATTTAGAATTAGCCAGCAATTTTAGGTAAAATGCTTAAAAAGCAAATAGTTGCCTTGTAGTCTCTATGCCAGGCTAGTTATTGAAAATATGTGCTTGAGGAACAAATGAAAATACTATTTACAGATGGTTTTCTGTGTTTTAAAATCCCAAAGCATTCTGGAATCATTTTATTTTTTTGACCGGGGCTAAGGATTTACGTCAATATTGATAATTATTTGTGAAATTCTGTTTTCAGTATTCTGCTTAAAGCACCTGGGTCGGCTTCAGAGCACATATCTTTCTGCATTTGTTTGTTTTTTAATGCCACTTGTTCTTGAGTTCATATTCTTGGCCAATATTTACTCACAAGACAAATCACGCATTCCTAAAAGTTTCTCGAGTGAAAACTGAAGGGCCCTTGTGGAGGTTATCTTATTCTGTAGTTCCATTTACAAATGACGAAACAGAAGGTCTGGAAGGACCAGAGCCCTGGCCAAGGCCAGCTGCTCAGACTGTGGAGCCGAGGCTTCTGCTGAAGTGCTTTTCTCTTGCAACCTAATGATCTAGTCGTGGCAGCAGGAGTTTCAATAATTCCAGCTTTTAATTTTGTCCTTGTTGTTCCGTTTTGTATTAGTGAGTTTCCATGATGTAGATATGAGTCCTGAGTAGAAGCTCTAGCTTCATGCATTTTACTGGGAGGTGGGGGAGGGCTGGATGGGTGATGTTACTGGGAAGTAAAATACTCCAAAGTTAATTAGTGCAGCACTTTCTAATTTTCTTCCCCCAAAGAATTGATATTTATAAGAATTGATATTTGGTGTTATTCTGTGTAACATAGATGGTGAAAAGCTGGTTTGAAGTGGTAGTCTGTTTCATTATTAATCAGATTGCACATACCAGGTTTTAGGTATTTTTTTTCTTTAAATAGCATTTTCTCTCCTTTAAACTTTTTATTTTGAAATAATTTCAACTTGCAGGACTTTTGCAAAAATACGACAAAACCCGTACAGAGAATTCCAACATGCCCACCCCTGATACCCAGAATTACCAATTTTAACATTTTATCACATTTGCTGCATCATTCCGTCATCTATCTAATCTATTTACTTGATTTCAGAACATTTGAGAGTAAGTTATATATATCATACTCCTTGAACAAATAATGTTTCCAAATAAATTTCCTAAGAACAAGAATATTCACTTATGTAATCACTTTGAGCTATCAAGTTCAAGAAATTAGTTTGTTTTTTTTTTTTTTTAAGGTTTATTTATTTATTTATTTATTTCTACCCTGCCTTCCTCTTTGCGCTTGCTGTCTGCTCTCTGCATGTTCTTCTGTATCTGCTTGTCTTCTGTTTAGGCGGCACTGGGAACTGATTCTGGGACCTTCCGGAATGGTAGAGAGGCACTCAATCTCTTGCACCGCCTTAGCTCCCTGGTCTGCTGCGTCTCTTATTGTTGCTTCTCTGTGTCTCTTTTGGTTGCATCATCTTGGTGCGCCAGCTCTCTGCACAGGCCAGCATTCCACATGGGCCAGCACTTCGCGTGGGCCAGCTTGCCACGTGGGCTAGCTCGCCTTTCACCAGGAGGCCCTGGGGTCGAACCCTGGACCTCCTATATGGTAGACGGGAGCCCAGTCGCTTGAGCCACATCCGTTTCCCTAAATAGTGTTTTGATAATGAAAATACTGGGTTTAAATTCTTGGAAGGTATTTTAAGTAGAGGAATAGTTTATTATTCATCTTTCATTTTTGGTTCGGTAGACAGTAACCTTAATAACCAAACAATATTCATATAGAAAATATATCATTATAATTTGGCATTTTCTAACCAGAATATTTTAACTCTCAGGGGGAGGTGTTTGCCTGCCCCCCCCCCACACCTCCGGGCTTCAGGTCCTCTTCTTTAAAATAAGGCAGGTAACTGATTGTCTCTTCTGGATTAATACTGTTGTTTAGAAAACTACCCACCTTATACAAAGAAATAAATCTGGCCTAGTTTCTTTGGCCTTGATTATTTTCCCCTTGATTCAAAGCGTATTCTTTTGGGGGACAGTTCTTGTTTGACATCTTTGAAACTTGAAATTGTTGTCAATTATTATGTATTTTTATTCATCATTGTATCATAAACCCAGCAACGAAGTAGGAAGTGTAGCAGTGTACCATGGATAAGCTCTTTGACTGGTCTCCAAAGACAAAACTAAACAAAACCATTCCAAGGCTGAGAATCAATTGTTGCTTTAATGCATGCAGACATTTTAGGTTTTGACTGTGCTAAGCAACATTTGTATAGAGCTAGAGATCATGATATTCTTCATTCTAGTGATTTCCTTGAAAATTGAATGATGCAAATTTACCTGGTAACCACTGGAAGAAAAGTTATCTGTAATTCCTCAGCTGAAACTACTTCAAGTGCAGGAAGAGGCAGCAAAGCCTTTCTAAGTGAAAACAAAGACTGCCCTGTAGGTTGGATGCATTAGGGATTACTTCGCGGTTGAAAGTAAGACCGTCCATCTCACGATCGTCTCTAAGAGGTTCTATAGTACTGCAGCGAGGAAACCTCATTCAAGGCACTCTCCAATGTAGGGACATCCCAGCTTACTCTGGGTGTCCCCAGAGGGCCCCTAAAGGTGGGGGACACCGAGTTTGGTGGCTTCAGTACCTTCCTTTGAAGAAGGGGTCCAGAAGTTGTAGAGTCCACTGCTATGAAAGCATCCCTGGCTCTTAATTTGTTGAGGTATGGCAATTCTTGGTTATAGGTGATAATAAAGAGAATATTTTCCATGAGAATTTTTGAAAAGGAGAAAAATAGGAAGCACTGTGGACAAGTCAGGCGTAGCTGAGATGTAGGACGGGTAGAAGTGCAGTGCTGAAGAGGAGACAGTTTGTAATAAGTGTGTACTTGTACCCCTTTTCCACTTTACCGTGAGGTCTGAACTGTCTTACACTCTCTGAGTACATCCGCGTGCATTTCTGCTTCTTTACCTGGGAACAGGACCCAGCTGCTGACTGTGATACAGACAGGTTTTACCAGGAACATAATATCTGCTTTCAACAACAACAACAAAAACCCAGCTGTCATGTTTTGTTGTAGTTTCCGTCATTGTTTTCCTCTCTAAAGCTTAGCGTGAGTCCTTTTCCCTGCAATTCTTCTCTCTAATCGACCCTATAATTTTACTGTAATAATTCACTGTGGTATATCACTTGACATACAAACAGATTGCCTGTATTTGCTGCACAAAACAGATGCAGGCACTTTTGGGTGACAGTGAGACTCTTTTTCTGCTTATTCTTTTAAAATTTGGTATAGTGGAGAGATACTGGCATCAAAAGAAAAAGCTCAGGAGCGGATGTGGCTCAAGTAGTTGAGTGCCTGCCTCCTGCATGGGAGGTCCCAGGTTCGGTTCCCGGTGCCTTCTGAATAAACAAAAACAAACAACAAGCAAAACAAACGAAAAAACCAACTCAGGGAAGCTGTTGTGGCTCAGTGGTTGAGCGCCGGCTTCCCACAAACGAGGTCCGGGGTTTAATCCCTGGCCCCTGGTACCTCAAAAAAAATAAACAAACTCAGATCTTTTACCTTTTGTACTCATTCCCTTTTATTCGCAAAGATGTGTCCATGTGAAAGGACATTCATTACAGCACCATCTGAAAGTGGCAAAAGGATAGGGAAATTGTCCATGTCCATCAGGAGAGGACTGAGTACCTACATTTTTACATTCTTATGAGGGACAACCAGAGGTGCTGAAAAACAAGGAGATCCTTTTATCCACTTAATGAAGAAACTGGTAAGAAGTAGTATTCAAAGTATGTTGTTGGTTCATTAATTTATTCAATCAATGTTTATCGAGTGTCTGTCCTTGAATGCCAGGTATTTTCCTGGAAACTGAGGCCAGGTCAGGGAACAAGCTGATAAAAATCTTGCCCTCCTGGAGCTTATACTCTAGAGGTGAGAAGCAGACAATAAACAGTAAATTAATACAGACTGTGGAAGGTCTCAATGCTGTAGAGAAAAATTAAGCAGGGAAGAGGCACAGACAGAGGTGGTTGGAATTTTCAGTAGTGCAGTTAGGGAAGGTTTTATTGACAGAGGCACATTTGTGAGAAGCTGCGAGGAGCTGGAGGGATCCCTGGAGGGTCTGAGAGAGGAGCTTCTTAGGGGAAAGGTGTGGAGGTGGGGGCATGCCTGGCACCTTTTTGGAGCTTCAAGGAGCTCAGAGTGACTGGAGCAGGGTGAACAAGAGTAGCAGGAGGTAAGGTCAGAGAAGATGGAGCCATGTTTTGGGAGGGCCTCGGCGACCACCAGGACAGCCTTGGCTTTGCCAAATGTGATGGGAAGCTACTGGAGGCTTTGAACAGAGTAATCGCCTCACCTGACCTTATATGTATATGTTTTTTTAATATATATATATATATATATATTTTTTTTTTTAAAGATTTATTTATTTATCCCCCCCTTGCTGCTTGTGCTGCTGTGTCCATTCGCTGCGTGTCTTCTCTGTGTCTGCTTATCTCCCCCTTGCTGTGAGGTCTTGCCGCATCAGCCCACGGCGCCGCACGAGCCGGCCTGCCCTCACAAGGAGGCGCCGGGAAGCGAACCCGGGGCCTCTCATATGGTAAACAGGTGCTCTATCCATTGCACCACACCCGCTTCCTGCCGTGAGGTTGCTGCATCAGCCCACCGCACCGCTGAGGCCGGCGTGCCCTCACAAGGAGGCCCCGGGACGCGAACCCGGGCCTCCCACATGGTAAACGGGGGCTCTATCCACTGAGCCACACCTGCTTCCCATTTTTAATATTTTTGTGTGTGTGGTAAAATACCTGTTGAGATAAATTTCCCGTTCTAACCGTTTTTAAGTATACAGTTTTGGCATTATATTTGCAGTATTGGGCAACCATTGCCATTATTTCTAAAAATTTTCAGTACCCCAAACAAGAAAATCTGAACCCATTTAAGCAATAACTCCCCAATCTTTCTACCGCCACCCCAGCCTCTAGTAACTGCTAAGATCGAAGGTCTTTCTGCCTCAGTGAATTTAGCTATTGTAGATAATTTTGTGTAAGTGCAGTAATCCAATATTTGTCCTCTTGTATCTGACTTATTTCGCTTAGGATGATGTTTTCAAGGTTCAGCCATGTGGTAGCACGTATCAGAACTTCATTTCTTTTTATCGCTGAATAATATTCCATTATCTGGGTATATCACATTTTGTTTATCCATTCGTCCGTGGATGTACACTTGGGTTGTTCCCACCTTTTTGTTATTGTGAATATTGCGGATATGAATATTGGTGTACAAGTATCTCTTGAGTCCCTGCTTTCAATTCTGGCCTCATATTTTAAGAGATGAACTCCAATAAGGTGAGAGGGAGACGTGTTCAGTTTAAAGATTATAGTTCACTTTTAAGAGCCTATAGACTGTCTTCTTCCCCCCTTTCTTCAATCCGTGGTGCTTCTGTATTTCTTCATTGACCCTGCAAAGTCTTACTCTAGCAGACCCTCAGAACTGCAATTGGTGCATCTTATTCATTCATTCACTCACCCATTCATTCATTCATTCATTCACAAGCTTTAAATGTCTGATATGTGCATGGGACTGTTTGAAATGTTTGTTGATAGAGCCATGAGAAAAACAAAATGATGTCACTCTGTCTTTAGAGTAATGCCAGCCCTTTTCCTCCATGGCTAATCTGTGCTGGATTTAGGGAATATATTTACATGGGTCTTAGGAATTCTACTAAAATATTGTTCACATGCATCTGGCTTAAGACTTTTTATAGATGGCCCTTGAAGCCTGGCTATTTCTGTGTAAAACTGAATTTTGGGCTCTTGACAACCATTTTATAAGTTTTGGAATACAATTAATTGGAAAATTGGGTACTTCCCATCTAGTGTTAAAAAGCTGTTCTTATCATCAGGCTTTGTGTGTAATAAACAATTCTTGGTTATCTCTACTAATAGAAATATGTAGTAGTGTAAATATAAATATATGTGTTTTGACCTCTGAATTAGAAAAAGAAATCTAATCTGTCTCGCTAATTGTTTTGCTTAGGCTAATCCTAAAATGAGTTTACATTCCCTAAATTCATACCAACTGATATCCAAGACAGGTAGTCTAGCTGGGTGTTATGAAATAAAGGGGTGCTGAAAGTTCACAGCGTTCAGCATTTCTAGTTTAAGGGAGACTTGGAAGTATGAGGAACACTGGCAATCATTTCCACCAGAGAAGGTTTTAAAACTTTTCTTTGGTACTGAAAGCGATAAGCTTGAGTTTATTGGAAAATTATTTTGAGGAACAGCTGATAATGTTAGGAATCCAGCTTGAATATGCTGTCTCCTGCTCTGCTTAATATCTGCCTTGAGAAATTCTCTCACTGGTAAATGGAATGAGTAAGGGGAACAAGAATTCCCAAATGCTTCCTTCAAGCAATAAAGATAAATGGTGAGAATCTTCAGTTGGGTGGGAGAGCTTGTCCTCACATCCATTTCTGAAAAATTTTTTAAAAGCATCCTTTCAATTTTGTAACTCTTGACATCTCAAAAACCCACAGAGCAGATGAGTTCTTGATCTTAGTTAGCTGTTATCTTGTTCTTTCAAGTTTAAGAAACTGGTTGCTGATTGAGTTCTTGGTAATGGTCAGCTGTCAGTTACCCAAGGGGACAGCTCATCTGTCAGCGATACTATTTGTGTGACCCTCCATCCCTGGAGAGACGCTCATAGGACTGGGGTCTCTGAATGGGGTCCCCTGACAAAGGCAGTGCTACCCGCTGAAACTTTGTTATTAAAGGTTGGTGGAGAAAAATGTCCTGAGTGTTTGTTTCCTGTGAATACTTTGACCAGCGTTCAAAGGGTGGCGTGGGGTGCTGTGTTTTGAAAATATTTTCTTTTACTTTAAAAATCAGACTTTTTGTTTTAAAGACCCATACCAGTTGAAAGCTTGCTTCCTCTTTGACTTTTTGACTTATTCTGACTTGCTTTTTTGCACGCTCTCTTTTTTTAGACTTTGTTGACCATGAGGATTTTGAAGCAGGGTGAGATTTTGGCCTGTTCCCTCTCAGTTCCTTCTTTTCGTGCCATTTCACTTAATCCTGGTGAAAAGGACAATTACGTAAAAAGCTGGGAGAGCTGTTGTAAGAGCTTCCATACTGATGTTCTCTGCCACTTTAAACTAGGAAGTTTCTACTTCCCCATTTTTTATGCTTAGTCTCAATTCCCTTCACATGTGGCTGAGTCAGAGTTCACTTCAAGGGAGCCCTTGCTTTGTAGAACAGACTTATTCATAGCAAATGGTTGAAGAATTCGTATTTGCTACCCAAGCTGAATTCCAAACGGTATTATTCCAGCAAGACCAATGATAAGGACTTTTTGGGGAATACTGTAAAGTAGAGAACTCTCAGTACCATCCAACAGTGTAACTCTGCAGCAGCTGGAAAATCTAAGTATAGGCTGGGAAGCCCCTTAGGAATTACAGAAAGTGTTAGCAGAAGGCCTGGATGTAAATGACAGCTGTTTGCCTTAGGCACCAGGCAGCCAAAGTGCGTATAGAATAAGAATCGAGTGTACTGTCCGGCATATGTTGGCTTCAGACACGTGTGGAAATCACCCTGCTTAGTGTTAGTAATAATAGATTGTTGGTAAATCACTGTAATAGCTTTGGCTCCAAAAGCTCTGTGAGAAAGAGAACACATGCATTTATTTTACAGTTACAATTGTGTGTTTGAAGCATGTGATTATTAAGTGCATGTTGATTTAAAGATAGCATAGGAAATAAACATTTTGCAGCTGTAATTTGGAATATCAGAATATTATGGGCGCAGCTGTGCCCTGTCTGCATTAATGGATTCTAGGACCGAGGAAATCCCACCTTCTTGTCAGAAACATATGGCATGAGAAATATTCCATCTTTAAAAAAAAACAAAACACAAACCCTCGAGCACCAGAATTATACCAAGGAAGTGATAATGATTCCTCTGAGTGAATACATTTCTCAGACTTAGCGTTTTTCAGTATTATAAAAGGCTTCATTTGAAAATATATTGTTTCTTTGTAATTTTTGTTAATATTTTGACATTTCTTGATAAAATAAAATGGGCACAGACATTAATAGTATCCAATGCGATTAAGGCTAGGTTTGTGTCATTGTCTTTTAAAGAGGAAAAAGCGACTTTGGAAATAAACAATTCTGTGCAGTTGGTCTGTAATGGAAGAAAATGCATTTCAAGAGCAGTGTTGTGTAACCTATATATATGTAATTTTAATATTTTTACCTTTAATGTTATGTGACTTATTTTGGTTATGGTTTCAAATTACTCTTACAGAAAGTGCAAAAAATTTTATGCCAGTTGTGATCAACATCAGATATAAAAACATATGTCAACTTATTTTTTCTTGTTGCTTTATCTTGTAAAGAGAAACTGAACCTCTTTTGGAAATCAGTAGTGAAGATTTCCAAAAGAGCTGCTCTGCCATTCTGTTTCAATTTGTCTGGGGCAGGGAGAAAGAAGCAGCATTTCATACTGAAATAATCATTGCATAAGAGTGGTGTGAGCTATATGATTGTTAAGAGTTGTAATTTAATAGACAAGATATACTGAGAAAATTCTTTTTCTTCACTTTTGTGACTTTATAATTAGGCTTTTCTCTCTATCTTGATATGACCAAAGTCGTTGTTGTTTATTTATTTATTTTATTGATGTGAATTTCAGCTTTAAAAATGCAGCTTTAGCTTTGGTATATCATATTTTATCAGATTTCTGTTAGGACATACATTAAAATGTATGTTGATTTTCTGTTCTAGATAAGGTATAGTGACTATAAGACACTATAGTCTATGTATTTTGAATTTGGAATATCAGAATATTATGGATGCAGCTGTGCTCTCTCTGCATTAATAGATTCTAGGACCAAGGAAATCCCACCTTCTTGTCAGAAACCTATGGCATGAGAAATATTCCATCTTTTAAAAAAAACACAAACCTGCAAATCCTTGAGTGCCGGAGGAATACCAGGAAATATATGTATATAAGTATATGTATGTATATAAGAAATAATGCCTAAT
>JAQZBX010015716.1:14779-26164 GCA_029593785.1 Cabassous unicinctus
TTTTTTTTTTTTTTTTTTTCTGGATACTTCAGACTTAGCATGAGCGTTGCTGGCTTTTTTTTCTCTCCTCGCAGCATACAGGTGGCCTTCTCCAGCTCAATCAGTCAGGGTAGGTCAGGTTATGCTGCCATAACAACCCCCAAATATCTGCCGCTTAAAAAAAGCAAAGATTCACTTCTTGGTTGAGGGATGTGTCCGTCATGGTTTGGCCAGGGGTCTTTACTCATGGCAATTGCTCAGAGATCCCGGTTAATCAGCCCTCTCGTGGCTGAGGGAGAGAGGGAGCTGCGTTAAATGCTGTGACTCAAGATCGACACATATCATGCCCTCTCACAGCTCTCTGGCCAGAACTTGGTAGATGGCTCCACAAGTGGGCCAGGAAGTGCAGTCCTACTATGTGCCCGGAAAGAGGAGAACCAGAAATATTTAGGAGAGAACACTATTAACTCCTGCAACAGTGGTCTGCAGCCAAGAGAATAGCACATACCATCCCCTGGAGCTGTTTCCCTCACCCCACCATAACACATTGATTCTTTCTCTGTAGAATGCACTGTTCTCCAGTGGTGGCTCCAGCACCTTTAGATAGGTGGGACTCAGCCAGGTAAGCTGTTTGGAAGTGGGGAACTAGAGGATTTATCTTAAACCCACATCTGCAAAGCCAGCTATTTATAACTTCGATTTTTTTGGGGGGATGGGGGGGCGACTGGTGGTGGGAGTTGGGACTGATGGAGATAATGAGGACACAGAAGCCCCTCAGTCTCCCTGCCCCCCGAAGCCACGTCTCCATTTCCATGTTGTTATACCTACCAAGGTCCTCACCGTCCTTTTCCTGGATCATTGTAACACATCGCTAACTGGTCTTATTTTCTTCAATTTCGACCCAGCTGCACTCCTCTAATCCATTCTCCGCTCTGTAGCCAGTATTAGAGGTCTAAGATCAACCTGATCTTACTCCTCCACCAGTCAAACCTTTACCGTGTTCTCCATTGCTCTGAACAGGCTGCTGAGTTCCTCTGAGCCCTGATTCCTGACTCCCTCTCTACCCTCCTCTATGTCTGATCATCCCCATCCCCATCCCCACCCCCACCCCCAAACCTTCACTTTGCTACCTCCTTTGGGTCTCAGATTTCAATTTCCTTGAAAGGGATTCCTGATTTCCCCAGTGGAGGCTAATGCCCCTACTCTCTGTCTTGTAGCATCTGGGACTTCCCAGAACTGCCTACTTGCTTACCTATATCCTCCCTATACTACCAGGTCTTTTAGGGTGGGAATATACATCCCTATCTTTTTGTTCAACGTGTCCCTGGTATTAGCATACTATGCGGTGTTAGTTGAACGACCCAACAGTGGGGCAATATCATCTAGTCTGATTGCCCTCTAATTCTTCTTCCAAATCTGTACCTGTTTTCTTGCATAACTCAATTTGTCCAGAAAGAAAATTCAAACTCCACCTGATCTTGTCTTATTGAAAGCTGTTTTCTAGTATTACTGTATTCAGGAAACCATTTGAAATTACTTACTTGTGTAACGATGAGTGTCTATACATTCTAGCTGAGTGGTTCTCTATGATTTCTTTCAGCCCCATCCCTGCCCCAGAAGTGGTCTTTTTGTGTCTGGAAAGTTGTGTTGAGGACCCTTGAAAAGTAAGCACTGGGAGTCATCATTCTGGAAATTTCTCTTAATGTTTAAATTTATATTTTAGAGAAGAAAAGAAACCTTAAAAGCCTCAGTTCAGTATTGTAGGCTATGGATTAACTATTTCACCAAAAATAATCTTTATTTTGTTAGAATAACTGTAAAAAGAAAAGAAAAAAAAAAAACAAAAAAAAAACCACATAAATCTGGGCCAAAGCCAAGTCCCCTCTCTTGAAAGAAGGGAGATCTCAAGTTTTGATCCATTGATTCCTTTTGCAAATAAGGGAAAGTTCAGTGTTAAAAGACAGGGTGGGACTCAGTACCTTTAACCTTTTCTATCTCTTCAACTCAGTTTTTCCAAGGAGGTACTGGAGAGAAGCTGAATTAATTTATTTGAATTTCAAATACTTTCTCTTTCTATTATTTCTCCTTCCTTTGTAATGGAAGTCCAAATGCATATCAAAAACACAAAAGGGTCCAATGCAGGAAGAAGTGAGGGGCAGGTAGAAGATAATCCACACTCTGCTTCTGTTTAAATGGGAATTTAGGTCTTTGTTCAGAGCAAATCACCCAGTTCTTTGACTGTAGCCCCGTAACAGGTATCCCAGCTCCCAGCAGTTGTTGAATGTAGCCTGGTTGTGGAGCTAAATTATTTCCCACTTGAATAAAGGGCGAAAACACCAGTAGGGTTATTTCAAACACTTTACTTTTTTAAGCAATATGTCGCTTGCTATCAATTTTTATTATACATTTAAAACTGACTCTCAAATGGAGCTAACATTTAAGATTAAAAAAATTGATAGAAACTTAAGTATTTTTATCAGGTAAAATTTGAGGGTGATGGATCATACTTTAAAACAGCTACTGTATTAATTTTGCCAGTATATATCTGATGAACAAACACGTGTGCTGTGTCCTCAGCCCTGTAATAGAACTCTAAAAAGGGCTTGCTCCCTGCAGAGGCTGACCGCTGGGTCAGGCAGGCGCCAGGCAGTGGCAGGGCGGCGAGGACAGTGTCTGAGAATGTGGGCCCTGCTCCAAGCAGGGGTGAGGGGCCCCCACTACCTGGGACCCAGGCTTGGCATTGTGTAAGGCATGAAGACTTCTGGGTCCTCTTACCGTTCAGAAACTGCCCTCACCCCCCATTGCCAGCAGTCAGTGTTGAACCATATCCTTCCTTGGACTCCATGATACGTGGCCGATTGGTAGAGCAGAAATCCTATAGAGGCACGCATCTCCCAATACAAGTTTTGTAACAAAATCCTAGAGTGGGTATGTTATCATATCACATTAATGGGTCTCTTGATGTGAAAAGAAATTCTCTTTCAGGGGTACAGAACTGTCAAGGGTTATTTTAAAACCACTCTTGCAATACCAACTTTCCCTGATTTCCATATTAAGATCCTGCAACTGTAGTACAGAGTGAGTATGCGAGTTCCAGGAGTTCCAGGGACCACCTGTGTTGGCTGAAAGTCGCTTGCTTGTATGTGTTTAGCTATTTTGATGATTGTACATCTAATGTTGTTCCGTGATCAAAAAGTAGACTAAAATGAAAGCGAGATAGCAGAGCTCATGTTCTCGGGAACCAGCACTGAGTGTGTAAATACTCTTGAATTTTAGGTTAAATGAGTGAATGGTCATGGGCGAAGGCTGATTAGGAAGAGGATGCTTAGAATAACTATCTTATATTCCAAGCAAAGAAGAATAAGAGCAAACGACAAAAACCCTATTAGCAGAAATTTACTTGAAGCGCTTTGGAAAATAAGGTGAACGGAGCAATTTGACACCAATGCCCGGGAAGTCCTGGGTAACCTGGACTGAGGTTTCAGCATATCGTTAGGAGCCAGCAGACTTACCTTTTTGGTCTCTTTCGATTCCTTTTAGATTAGCGTGATTCTAAAGTACTAAACCGTGAAATAGAAAGATTGTCTTCACTCCCGTTTAAATGTCCAGCCATTTCCTTCTTCCCATCACGTTTTAACTCTCTACCTTCTGAGCCCTGGTGTCTGTAGGCAGCGTCGCCAGTTTACTGGTGACATGTCATGTGTCACTAGGAGTGGGTGCTGTAATGGAGTCAGGTAAGCCACAGCCCTCTCTTTCAAGGAAAGGAAAACTCACCTGGAAGGTAGTGAGGGTTTTTGTGTGTGAACCAGGAGAGGACTCACCCCTTCTATGCCTCTGGGGCCCGCCTCCGTAAGTGTTCTTTGATTTACTTTCTTTTCTCTGAAATCCATGAGGAAATGCTGAACAGAATCCCTTTCTGTTAAAGTATCCTCTCAGGCAAACACAAAGCCAGTCTGAATGTTTCTGAAGAGTTTCTCGCCCTTATGCTGGTGTGTGGTTATGAGAATTGTTGCTTTTATCTCGTGCAAGTGGGTTTGCCCAATCTGACTCTGAAATCCTGCCTTCTGGGTAGGTCTTGTAATCCTTGCAGGAGGTATTACTGAGCACTCCAAGGCTGAAGTCATTGATTAGAGATCACGAAATATCATTTTTAAAACTTTTTTTACTTGAAGTTTCTCGTTCATACATGGACATCCGTAAATAATAAGTGTGTAGTATAAGTTGTGACCTTACAAAACAAACATGCATATCATCATACGGGGCTCCCCTACATCTCCCCACCACCAACACCTTTCATTGCTGTGAAACAGTCATTACAAACTGAGAGAGCATCGTCAAAGCATTACTACTAACTATAGCCCGTATCTTGTATTTGGTATATTTTTCACCCAACCCACTGGTTAATGACCACACCCTGTATTAGTATTATATACTTGTTATAGTTCATGAGGGAATGTTCTCATATTTGTCCTGTTAACCACAGTCCATCATCTACCACAGGATTCACTGTGTTTTACAGTCACATGCTTTGCACAATCCATTCAAAGTGTACACTCAGTGGCTCTCATTTTCATCACTGAGTTGTGCTGTTATCACTTCAGTCACTCCAAAAGGAAAAATCCTGTACGTCTTTATACCCCTCTAGTGTTGTCCCTTGGAATTGAAAGATTATCTTCTTTGCCATTGCTGCAAAAATATTGCAATATTACTGTTAACTATAGTCCATAAGTTACACGAGTTGTAATTTTCTCATGTATCACCATATGCTTAACACTTTGTAAATGAAGAATATTTTTATACTTATGCTATTAACCACAATCTTCATCCACCACCCAAATCTCTACGTTATATAGTCTCTACATTATTCTTTAGCTTCTTTTCAATTGACATGTTATATCCACAGACTACTCCTTTCAGCCACAATCACATTTATAAATCGGCAGTGTTAGTTATACTCACTATAATGTATTTACCATTAACTCTATTCATTTCCACACATTTACACCAAACCTTATTAAAAATTCTACATACGTTATGCATCAGCTCCCATGCTCAACCAAACATTCAGTATCCTAGTAATTTACACTCTAGAGTTTATGGAATTATCATTTTTGTTGTCTAGATTTGGAATTAACTGTAAAGTGTTTCCAACTTTGCTAACTGTCTCAACATTGTCAGCATTCTCTCGAAGGCTAACACAATCAAGCACAGCTTGCTGTCTTTTTTTTTTTTTTAATGTATCCCTATAGCCTTTGGTTAACTGGTCTGGATACTGTCTTCAGACTTCACATTTCACATCTCAGATAGCTTTGATCCTCGTTATATGGTCTTATGCATAAGAAGCAGATGCACAGTAATGGGGAATAAGAGACTATAAGGAGAAAATAGAAGAAAAATTAATACTCTACAAAGGTTTTGGAATAAACCGCAGATATTTCAGTGGGAGGTATATCTTCTGTGTTGGACAATGAGAATATGAAAATTTTAGTGTAGTTAAATATTCTCTTTTCCCCATTACTTGGGGCGGGGGGAAGGGAATGGGTTAGAAAGTAAGTGGTCTGTTTTTTATCATGCCTAAATGTAGAAGACAAAATATTTATAGTATCAGATAAGAGTTAGGCTGTAATAATTATGATTTTTAGGACACATAACCAGACTCAGAACCTTGGTGCCCAGAAAATTTATTTACGTTGTCTTCCTGGCTAACCAGGGACATTATTATCACATGTAACCTTTGTCTGAACTCTTTTCCCTCATGCCCCTCCTGAGAAAATCCTGAGAGTAAGATAATTACCTCCCAGACTCAGATTGTCTACCGAGTTCATTCCAGTAAGTACGCTACTGGAAATGACAAGTGCGCAGAACTGATAGATGCTGCTGTTATTTTCCTGACAGAGTGGCAAGGAGAGAATTCAATCTGTCCCTTAATTTGGTTTATTAATTATGATTATATTAGCACAAGCACTCTTTAAGACTAATAAATCTCTCAAGGAGGTGATAATATTTCATAAGTTTCAAGGGACTTTGCCCAAATCGACCTTTAATTAAGATATTCATTTTTTTCCTTATTTTTTTTCCAGCCAGGAGATACAAGAAAATTTTAATTGCTCCACTGGTTTGCATATAAAGATGGACCATTTATTGAATGTCTCTATTGTATATGGTACTATATTCAGTGCTACTTTATGTGCATAATTGTACGTAAATCTCAACAATCATGAGAGTTGGGCATTTTCTCTTCATTTTACAGTTGATAAAAAACGATTTTCGGAGGGTTTAAGTAACTTCAGTTCACATGGCTAGTAAGAGACAGGTCAAATTTGAACGTAATCTGTCAGGTTTCAGTGCTTTGTAGGAGATTAGTGGCTGATACGAATTGGTGGAAGTGATGAACCGTGCTTATAACTGTCTCTTGTAATATCTTAAATAATGTCCTTTTGGCTTTTGCTGTTAAATACCTTTTGAAGGAGACTAGCCTCATACCGAATTATTTAATGCTAAATATGAGATAGGTATGTTATAGTGTATTTCTTGGATGTAAATTAATATTTTAAGTATCCTTTGGTTGCCCTGTGCTTTTGTACACTGTTCTCTTTTGTACACTGGCAGGCAGGGTTTGTCTATGGCAGAGCCTTATTCATAAAGAAGATAATACATGGGACATCAAGGCTAGGGTTTGGGATGGATGGGTGTTTATTTAAAGTGCTTTTCTGGATAATAACCTTTTTGGTTTTGCACGGATTGGACTGTTTTGTAGATAAATGAGGAGCAGGTGCTTTCCCTGTAAGGCAGGGGTAATGTATTAGTGTAGAAGTATTTTTAATTCAAGATGGGCCATGGTCTGGCCTTATTCAGCCTCATTATCTAAACTGCCCTGCAGGTTCCATTCATTGGGGAACCAGCTCTGGGCTGGACTTTAGGGGGTGACTCATGGCAGTTCTGAAGGCCCAGGATCTGGAGATCCTCTGATGCTTCTCAGACCTACTCTAGGAAGGGCGCTGAAGAAGGACTTCTTCCCAGGCAAGGAGACTTTGTGACTCTGCAGTGTGTCTGGAGGATAAGGCTCTAGTGCTCTGATTTCCAGCGTGTAGGCACACAGAGAGATAATGACCTGACTTCTGCTGGCCAAGGCCTGGATGTGGACTTCTTTCCCACCTCCTATTCCAGTAAAGAATAATCCACATTCGTCAATTTCTCAAGAACATGCTGAAATTAATAAGAAAATCAATAATAATAATAGCTGTAATTTATTGAGAACACTAGCCATAATTTATAATATAAACACATAAGATACAACCATATTATATTAAAATATGTATTATTTATTTTACATTGAATGTATTTCTATAATATAGTATGATTAAATCATAATATAGTGTGATTAAATGGGGGAAACAGAAGTGGCTCAAGCAGTTGCATGCCCACCTACCACATGGGAAGTCCCGGGTTCAGTTCGGCGCTACCTAAAGAAGATGAGCAAGACAGCGAGCTGATGCAGCGAGATGACGCAACAAAGAGACACCATGAGGAAAAAACACAATGAGAGACACAACAAACAGGGAGCAGAGGTGGCTCAAGTGATGGGACGCCTCCCTCCCACATGGGAGATCCCGGGTTCAGTTCCCGGAGTCTCCTAAAAAGAAGATGAGCACACAACAAGCAGACACAGAGAGCAGACAGCAAGAACAAACAACAAGGGGCGGGGAGAAATAATTAAAAATAAAAAGATATATAGTATGATTAATATATTTAAATATATTATATTTAATTTAATAAAATAATATGTTTTGTATACTATAATTAATATATAATTATATATTAGAATAATATAATTTATCATAGCAATAATTTGTTGAGGATATGTCACATGTCTTATGTACATCATTTCCACTCCTGACAATAGGGTAGGCGTTGGCTCATTTAAAGATGAAGAACCTGAGATTCGAGAAGTCCCAGGCATGCACGTTTAATAGTTGGCAGAGCTAGAATCCCAGTCCATGTCTATCTAACATCAGTGCCACACTCTCTTCACTCTCCTGGGCTGTCTTCTGTGAAAAATGATTCTAAAAATTTTGGTAAATATGTTAATTGTTGTGCCATTTTACCTAGAAGCTAACTGCAACAGAAAGCACAGTATAAAGTAGCTTTTCAGGAATTTAGCAGATGAGTTGTCATAATTCAAGCACCTTAATTGAATGAGTGCCTATTAGGTATCCAGCACTTGCTGTTCAAGGACCTCCAGACCCAATGCTGGGTTCATACATTCAACAAATATTCATGGAGTGCCTGCTGTGTGCCGGGCACTGTTCTAGACAATGGAGATAAGACAGTGCACATCACAGATGAAAGTCTCTCTCCTCATGGGCTGTAGAGCCGCCAGCTGGAGGAGGCAGATGATAAAGTAAATAAGTGAACTATTTAGTAGATTTGATAATGGTGAGCATTATGGAGCAATTAGAGCAGGAAGGGGTATAGGGAGTAGAGGTCTCCCTGATGAGCAAATTTGAGCAAGGACATGAACACAGTGAGGACATGAGCCAGGGGAGAAAAGCTGTGAGGCAGAATTAGTGAGTGCAAAGGCCCTGGGGTCAGAGTAACCGTCCTGATTCAAAGGAATGGCAGTTCAGCATGGTTGGGTCACAGTGGATAAGTGGAAGAGATGAGATCAGAGAGACAAATGGGGTGCTGAGGGGAGGGAGCATTTTATAAGGACTTTGGATTTGGAGGAGAAAGTGATATGATTTGATTTATATTCTAAAAGAACCACCCTGGCTGTTGTATGGAAAATATACAAAAGAAGAGTGTGAGAGCAGAGGTGGGAGACCAGTTAGGAGGATACTGCAATAACTGGGCCAGTGATACAATGGCCTGCATGTGGTGTGGCACAGTGGGTGACGTCATCAGATTCTCCATGGATTTTGAGGGCAGAGCCATAGGATTTGCTGAAGAACTTCATGTGGAGTGTGAGGACAAGAATTTTTTTGTTTTGTGTTTGTATTTTCTTTGGCCTAAGGCCTGGAAAGATGTATTGGCTATTTGGGGAGGATTTGGGGATGACCTGGTTTGGGGTAGAAAGTCAAGTTCACTTCCTAGGTATGAGATGTCTGTTCAACTTCCAGTAGAGAGCAAGAGTAAAACCTGGCTCTTTCCTTTAAATATCTTCTGTGTAGTAGCAGAGACTCTTAGAGGCAAGAGTCAAATGGGAGATATCTGTAGGCACAGGCATATGTGCAAGTGCAGTGGTTTGCCTGGCGGAAGCCCATTTCTGGGGAGAAGGGAGCTTGGGGAAGACTGCAGGGTAGAGGTAGGCCAAAGCTGAGTTTTGAAATATAAGGGTGTAGTCATTCTTGCAGAAAATGGCTGAGTTGGAGGCTTCTAGGCTCAGGGGCAGCATGTTCAAAGGCATGGAAGACTCAAAATCATGGAGCAAATGGTGAACTACAGGTCATTATTGCAGAAGCTTGACCTGTAAGGGATAAAAATGAGTCTTGATAATCAGGAAGGGCTCTATATGTGACTGCCCTTGGTGTTAGGTCAAGGAGAATAAAGGGATGGAGAAGTGTTGAAAATATTTTATTGCTTAGAAAGAAATAGCCTCTCAATCCCAAACCTGCCAAGAATCCAGTTGGAGACAACTATCAGTAGGAAACAACAGAGTCTAGATTTTACTCCATGCCTTTATTTATGATTAGAGCAGTTGAAAAATCATGAGCAAGTACAAAGTTGTTCCCTATTATAAACATTTTGCATTAGTGTGGTCTCTTTGTTACAACTGATATAATGATATAATTATACTATTAACTATAGTCCATAATTTGCATTAGGGTTCACTCCTTGTATTTTGCAGTTGTTTTTTCCCCTAGTAAATTATATACAACCTAAAATTTCCCATTTTATCCACTTTGAAATATACAATTCAGTGGGGTTAATTGCATTCACCAACTTGTGCCTCTGTATCTGTCATCCATTTTTGCCCGTATTTTGTTACTATTTTATGCTCTTTTATAACCATTGTTTCTCAAGCTAAAAAATGCTGGGTTCCTAGTTCTCCGCTGTGGCAGTATACATCATGGAATTAATTTGTGAATGGCACTTGAACTCCATTTGGACCTACTGCTGGTTCCTCTCGCGTCCTCCTCAGAGGGAAGCTGTTTTAGTTTGCCAGGCTGCTATCACTAATCCCACACAATGGGTTGGCATAACAGGAATTTATTGACTCGCGGTTTTGAGGCTCAATGAAGTCCAAATTCAAGTCCGGCGATCCTGGGGTTCCTTGGCTTGCCTCTCTGACTCCCGTCACACAGCCATATCCTCTCCTCTCTAGCTTCTGTGGCTCCCATGTTCTCTTTATAAAGCCTCCAGAGATATATATTAGGGCCACTCTCTTTCAGTGGGCCACACCTTAGCTACAAAGAGCATCTTCACAAGATCCTATTTACAAAGGGTTCAGACCCACAGGGATAGAAATTAACATTAGGAACATGTGTTTGTTGTGGTCCAGAGGTCAACCTGCCATAGAAGCTAAACCCAGGGTTTTGGCTAGGGTGAAAAGAATACATTAAAGATGTAATTCGAAAAGGGTTTAACAAGTTTCCTTGACATTCAGGATCGGGAAAGTAAGACGTTGGGTCCTATGGGCTATTTAAAAAAAATAAGATTTGTATGTGTCTGTTAGCCCTGTGTTTTGTGACCATGATCTTGACTGGAGGCCAATTGCTTAGCAAGTTTATACTGAATTGAATTGAAAGCTCAGGGTAAGGGCCACTAAAGCAAGAACTGAGGTTAGCTTTGCATTATAATTGCAGGGTTTTATTTTCCCACATTTCCTATCTGTCTCTCAACGTAACCTCTCTTCCTGCAAGTCCATTTCATTTTAAGGCAGAAGCTTCTTCCATACGAAGAGGAAATAAGATGTTCTTGACTTTTTATTTCAGTGAAATTCATCACTCCTATAGGTTGATGACACTTTTCCACAAGTTATTACCTTATAATCTGTTGGGGAAAAGATTGAGTAGAACTGAGAGGGGAGAATAGATCTCTTGTAAAATATGGCTGGTAATGAATACTGCATATTCATAAAGTTACGACCTTAAAATTCAAGAACATATCTTTATATACCTCTGAATAAACCAGTGAAAACAAAATGGCATGTACATATTTGAAATGCAAATGGATTAAGATGGGTGCACAGATTTGGGGGCAGGAATCAAAATATGCACAACTTGATGGTCTTGAATAAGACCGATGTTTTATTGTTCCCTCTTGTCAATTCTGTCTCCAAATGCAGTTACTCAATGACTTTGGGGCCGAGAGGCTGTTAATTTCCTTTTAGGTCAGTGGTTATCCAATAGTAGTGTGTTCAAGAATCACCTGGAGACTTCGTAAAAGTGCAGATACCCTATCTCA
>JAQZBX010015716.1:26264-37469 GCA_029593785.1 Cabassous unicinctus
AAAAAAAAAAAAAAAAAGTAATGGTCCTGTGCCTAGGACCATCACCAGAGATTCGGGTGAATTGGTGTGGTATGGAGTCCTGGCACCTCTACTCCGGAGATTCTGATTTCATGGACCTGCTGTTAGGTCTGAGGAATACGCAATTTTTAGCAAAAGCCCAGATTCTTCCGATCTAAGTGGTCTGAGTATTCTCCTTTGCAAACCTTAAACCTTGACTTATGTGCTCCATTCCTTGAGTGGTGGTACCGAGTTACTCTAATATAGGATGAATGGTTAGCCTTATTTCAGAAGTGTTAAAACAAATTCTATCAGAATTCATCATTTTTGTTCTTTCTATAAAATCTTTTCTTTTATTTAAGAGGAGTACCAGGGATTGAACCTGAGACCTCGTGCTTGAGAAGCTGGGGCTCAACCGCTGAGCTACACCCACTCCACTAAAATCTTCAGTTAAAACAGGATAGTTACCCAGTCAAAAAAGTATCTTAGGGAGTGGATGTGGCTCAAGCGGTTGAGCGCCTGCTTCCCACATGGGAGGTCCTGGGTTCAGTTCCCAGTGTCTTTTTTTTTTTTAAAACAATTTATTGAAGTATATCATTCATATATGAACATACATAAACTATAAGTGTTCAGTAAACATCGTGATCTTACAAAACAAACATGCATAACGTCATACAGGGCTCCCACACATCACCCCTCCCCCCCACAAACATCCTGCATTGTTGTGAAACATTTGTTAACAAATCATGAAAGAGCAACATCAAAGTATTACTACTAACTATAGTCCGAATCTTCCTCCCCTATACATTTTAAAAAATATTTATTTGCTTTTATCCACTTTTACCCCCCCCCACCCCGTTTTTGCTGTTTGTGTCCATTTGCTGGGTAATTCTCTGTGTCCATTTCCTGCCCTCTCTTCTCATCCTTCTCCTCCTGTCTTCACTGGGATTCGATCCTTGGAACCTCCAATGTGGGAGAGAGAAGTCCTACTATTGCCTGCGCCATCTTAGTTCCTGGTGTTTTTTTTAAGATTTATTTATTTTTTTTATTTTTTATTTATTCCCCCCTTGCTGCTTGTACTCGCTGTGTCCATTTGCTTTTGCGTTTTTGTGTGTCTGCTGGTATCCCTTTGTTGCATCAGCTCACCATGCTGCCACTGGCTTGCCTTCACCAGGAGGCCTCAGGAATTGAACCTGGGGCCTCCCATATGGCAAACGGGAGCCCTACCAATTGAGCCACAGCCGCTTCCCAGTTCCTGGTTTTTTGGTGTATCTCGTCTTGGCTCTCCCGTGTGTCACTCTTCTGTTACGTCATCATCTTGCTGCGTGGCTCGCGGGGCCTGGCAGTACACCTGCGCACGGGGCCTGGTGGCTCACGCACCTTCTATATATTTCTTTTTTTAATTTTTACCGGGAGGTCCTAGGGGTCGAACCCAGGTCCTTCCATATGGGAGACGGACACCCAACCACCCAAGCCACATCCGTCCCCCTGCTATATCTTTTAACGTTGACCAAAGATACCCAAAGTTACAGTCCTTTCCCATACAGGATGGTCATATAATAAATCAGGCTTAGTTTATCACCAGCATTCTAAAAACCAGACCTAGGGAGAAAAACTAGGTCTGGGGACACATGAATAGTTTCTCATATAGCAAATGTTTAACCTACCCTGATTATCACAAAATCAGGACAGTGACAATATTCGCATCCCAGTGCCTCTTAAACAAAAAAACAACAAACAAGCTAACGAAAAAGCCAACTCAGGGGAGCCGACGTAGCTCAGTGGTTGAGCTCCAGCTTTCAAATCTTAAAAATATAATGAAGGAATATTTTGTTGATTTTTTTTCTCCGGATTCTAAAATAATTCTTATTACAGAAAATCTGGAAAAAAGACAAGGAGTCAACTTTTCAGGAAGTCACTCTTACCATTTTGCCTTCTAACTCAAGTATTTCTTGTCCTAGTGAGTCTGGTTGTTGAAATCCCCTGGCTTCATCCATGACCTCTTCCACTCCAAATGTATGATTCCTCTGCTGAGAGCCCATCTCTTTGCTCAGAAAGAATGACCTCCCAGCTCTCAGAAAATAGTTTGTCTTCATTTGTCTTGTACTAGCTCAGAACCTCAAGTGGGACCCATGAAGCTCTCATTCTGCCTCAAGCCTATGACCCTCTCCAGTGAAGACAGACTTCCCCTGTTAAGCCTGTTGGTACCAACTTCATCCTCTC
Source organism: Cabassous unicinctus (assembly GCA_029593785.1). Taxonomy (NCBI): domain Eukaryota; kingdom Metazoa; phylum Chordata; class Mammalia; order Cingulata; family Chlamyphoridae; genus Cabassous; species Cabassous unicinctus. Next base: position 28,485 of record JAQZBX010015716.1, read on the forward strand.
TTCTCATCAGTCCCAGTAATGCTTAGAATTTCTAATTACTAATTAGTTTGAAAAAACGAAGAGCAACTAGTAAAGTTGTTCTTAGTTTGCAACTTTCTAGTCTCAACCTAACTATTTGCCAGAGTCTTTTTTAGGGAACCAAATACCCCTTTCCTTGAATATTTCAGAAATTATTTGAACAGAAGAGTTTTTGTATAAGGAATTTAGTGTAGCTTTTTTACTTACTACATATAAAAGCTTCCAGTTGCACAGATTTATTTTCCTTTCCTTTTAAATACACTAAAGAATTTAAAATAAATTTCATTGTGAAAACTGCAGTAATTAAAAAGAAAACATCCACCTATGAAATGAAACAGGTTCTTGCTGTGATTAAACCTTTTTTTAAACCTAGACCTTAAAAAGCTATCATTTAAAAAAATTTTAGGATGATAAATGCCTTTTAGTTTTTCTTCAAATTTCCTTTTGTCTGTAGAGTTTTAAATTAATCCCAGGTGAACTGAAAATATATGGGTTAAAAATTGAAAGAGCTGTTTATTGACTTCGTTGCCTATTGGATAAAAAGAATATAAATAGAGCATCACACCTATAGCCGCTTAGTCATTTTTTGTATATTTTGTGGGAAATTCAACCCCCATGATCAGAATGCAGTTCCAAACTCAGGGCTGCCATTTTTTAATTTATTGGGTCATCTCAGAGTCAGGGGGAAGATGTCGGCAGGGCCAGTCTCCTGAAGCTTTCTTTACAAAGCACTTGAGAGGCAAAAGGAGAACCTTCCCCTGCTACATGCACCCAGTAAATAGCCCTGGATAAGGACTCCTCTTATCTGTACCTTAAGAAGAAAGAACTGGAGGCACTATTTTAAGCAGCTCATTTGTATGCCTGTGTGATCTTCTAAGAACATTCTTTGTGGTCTTCATCCATTACCACCATAGAGATAAAAGCTAATGCATTACCATAAAAACAGAACTAAATATTTGGCCTCATATTTGTATTGAGGAATGGAAAAAAATGCAACAGCCTGTCAAATCTCCAGGTTGGGATCCAGACTGGCAGAAGAGCTTCCCATTTCCTCTCTCTGTAAGGGTTGTGGGACGTACTGTGAATTCTTAATGAGTTGTGGCAAAAGCACCGTGATATGGAACTATGAAGAAAAACTAATTCTATAAATTTGGCTTTGAAATGCAGAAACAGCTAGAAAATGTCAGGATAGAAAAGGGTAACTGATTCGATTTAGCATATTCCTCATATTAACTTGTATTCATTTGTGTTCAACACAGTGCACTACCAAACAGCCAAGGGATTTAGAGGTCAGACTGCACTGGATCTGATTTCCCAAGACATCATTTGTAGACATGTGACTCAGGGCATATTCAATGAGACTGATACATTTGTTTATTTAAATATTTAAAGAGCACCAGGGTGCCAATAATAGTTACTTTCTCTGATTTTGTAAGTATTAAGTGGAAACAATAATAGAGTACCTGGAATTTTCTCATATATTTGATGTCTTGCCCTTAGCTGTAGAAGAGCCTTTTTTCCTATTTCTCAATTGATTTGATCAAACTTGACTCTGGCTGGGTGAGGCCTCAGGATTCTCACATGGAACTCCTTTAAAAGGCAAGATACAAATATTTAGAGGTAGCGTGCCTTCCTGAATCCTTGAATGGTCTGTCTTCCCCCTTTGTTTTCTTTCTCATTCTCACTGTACGTCTCTATAATGACTAGTTTTGGGGGCCTGGATAGGCTTGCTATTAGAAGCTACCCACAGAGAGAAGAGCCTGGAGACAGGCTCACTGTTACAAAAAGTGGCCAGGGTAGGGCCCTGCTCTGCTGTTCATCTGAATTTACAAGACCCCTAGAGATAAGTGAACTCTATTGTACTGTCTTGTGTTCTTGGGATTTAGAAATACACATGGTCCTTTCACTCATGATTTGTTCAGGATCTATTTGTATGCAACATTCACCGGACAGAGAATTGGGAGTGCAGGCATTCATCCTTGGGTGGTTTCGAGACATCCATTTTTGTTCTATCTGTTCAAACCTATGGTATTGACACCACCCATATTTGTTGCTGTGAAGAGAGACCTGAATCATGGGTTCTCCACCAGACACCCAGATATCAGAGGGTCTATTGGCCCTCACTCAGAGGCAAAAGTTACAAGTTTTAGTCATAGCCTCTTCCCTATTTTTAAAATTAATGGTTCTGTGGGGGCGAGGGATCCATTTCAGAAAGTCAGAGAGCTCTTATTTGATGGTAGATAACTGTACAGAGACTCTGATTCTGTTTTAATTTATTCACTCTCTATGGTTCACACCTCATTTCTCACCAATGCAGAGTCAGATGTTGGGTAATAGAAAAATATGCTCCTGAATTAAGGTGCCAAAGATAATCTTTTTGCTAATAATTTCTGCCTTGAGATAAAATTGGCCAACGATGCAGAGGAAATACATGGCCTCTATTTCTTTCCTTTCTTGATTTGAGCAATGGAATGCCTAAAAATTTTAAACAATGAAGTTCCACATTTATAACTTGAAATGAATATTATTAGGTTCATGTTAATTTGACCCCATCCCCAACCGTAACTATTCCGAATTTGAAGCTGATTTGACGCTTTTGGCTTGTCCATTTGAGGCTAATGGCCACCACCGGTGGAAGTCTGTAAGCAATTGAGATCGCTTGTTTGGTTGAAAATCTATAACCAGAATCAGTACAGTTCATATTTTCTCTAGAAACAACAATGATCATTTATTTTTTTTTGTTTTCCAGGATTAAAATGGCAGCCTGGGCCAGGTTCCGAGAAGTTCAAGTGAGATTAGAAACCCCTCTTTACAAAGGATGCAACTAGTGTTTGTGGTGCTTAATATAGATTTTTAAAATTGTATTAATTAATACAGATTTTTTAAAGTGGTGTAAGTAGTAGGGGAAATAGTCTTTAAAAGAAAATACAATTTTATAGAAGTTTGAGTTTCCTAATATTTGACTTACGTTCACTAAAAGGATGATAAGGTAGCATATTGTCAACATGGACTTACAGATGGTCAGATAGAATAAGAACTTTGATAAATTGTCCCGTTCTGAGGTAGGAATAGGAGGTCAGGGGTAGATTTTACTGGTGTCCCAAAGTGCAGGACTTGTGTAGAAGAAGGAGTTTTGTTATTGGAGACAGAAACTCAGATTTACTTCTTGGCTCTGCACTTCTTGTCATGTGATCTCGGGCATGTTGGGTACTAATCTCACTGCCCCATCTGTCCCGTGTGGGGTAGTATGTTAGTCTGCCAAAGGGGTACTGATGCAAAGTACCAGAAATGTGTTGGCTTTTATAAAGGGTATTAATTTGGGGTAAAAGTTTACAGTCCCTAAGGCCGTCGGAAGTCCAACTCAAGGGACCATGAGAGGTGCTCTCTCACCAAAGTCAGCTGCCATGTCTTGAAGCAAGATGGTGGGCGATCTCTGCCTCGTCTCTCCTTCCCCTCTGGGCTTCCTCTTCCTCTTGAGCTCCGTGCTTAAGTGATCCTGCAGCCCTCTCTTTCCTGGCATATGTCTTGTTTCTTTCCAGGCCTTCTAGATCAGTCTCTGCTGTTCTAGTCTCTTCATGATTTAAGCAGTAAGCTATCAGGCAAAATGGCTCCTCTCTCCCTGGGGCCTCAGCTGTTTGAGCCTTCTTCTTTCTGTCACATGGCAGGATACAAAATGACAGAGCTTTCTCTTCCTGTGTGTTTTTGTGAGTGACCATTTATATCAGACCCAGCAAGGGGGTAGGGGTTCAATCCAAGTCAGGCGTTACTGATGTGGTAGAATCAAAAAGCCCTAAAAGTAATCTTAATAGGTAATCTACTCAAAGGCCCCTCAACTGAACTTAATACAATCAAAGGGTATCACACCCAGAGAAATAGACCAGTTTACAGTCTTTCTTTTTTTGGTATTCATAAAATAATCTCAAACTGCCACAAACTCCACTCCACAGCTGTCATGGGGTGTAGGGATGGGGGAGTGAGCTGATGTGAGAGAACCCATTTGAGGTGCTTAGCACTCATGTCTGCAATTTCCCTGCATACAACTTCCTTTGCTTTCTCAAGCCCCATACCATGTTCACTTAAAAACCATCCCAAAAGGTTTATAATTTCTAATGAGAAATCATTTCAAACTGCCAAACTCATAAAGACCCTGTGCATATTAGGAATTGAACATCCCTTTTAGGGTACCACAAGCTACCCTAAAATATATTTATTTTTAGAGTTTAGTTAAGAAGCAAAGATGCCGTATTTGAATTATGCTCTCCACATTCAAGGCATAATGACAATTTCTTCTTTTAAAAGAATAATTTGTGGTTAACAGAAAATGGCAAGAGTAGTTGCTATATTTAGCTCATTCACTTACACTTTCCAGGATTCGATCTGACATAAGGGCTGAATACTGCTCTTTCTTCTGTGTTTCATTGGTGCTCTGAAATTCCCATTTTGATTTAATTTGTTTTGCTTAAAACCTCAAGAATAATGTGAGGAGTGCCTTTGGCTAAGGGAAATGAAGTCATAGTCAGTTCTGAACTCTATTTCAACCACAGAGAATGCTCATGAATTGCTATAAGCAAAGCTATCAGGGTATTCGAGTATTTGTGCTAACTCCTGGGGAAAAAAAAAGTATATATAGGCAGTTTCTTATCCTAGGAACAGCTCTTTAAAGTATTTATGCTATAAAATAAACAATACATTAAAAGGCTGCCAAAGTAAAAAATATAAATATTCTGAATCTTTGAAGTGATTCTAAGTTCAATACTGGGGAAAAGAGAATTCTCGTGTGGAAAGTTAGAAACTTAAAACCCTTTAATAGCACCACAAGGATTCATGTATAGACTACTAAGAAACCTTAATAGCACCTATTTAAGCTCCCAATAATGACAACATCAGTGATAGTCATGTTGAATTTCATGGAAACTGAAATTCTCTGCCAGATTATGAGCAAAACAAGAATGTTAAATACAGCTGCCGTTTAGCCATTGTTTAGAAACACATTAGCAAATGCTTTTGTGGTAGGTGTTTAAGCTCTATTTTATTGATGTTAGATTCTGATTATTTTTATTTGTTTTAGGTTGTTTTTTTTTTTTTTCCTTTTTACTTTTTGCTTTGAAATACTTTCAAACCTACAGGAAAATTACAAAAATTAATAGAATACCCATACAAAGAACTCCAGCTTACCCCATTCCCTGCAGATACACAGATCCACCAATTTTAACATTTTGCCACATTTGCTGTATCATTCTGTCTATCCATTTATCCATCTATATATCAGTCCATTTATCTATCAATCCATTTTCTGAACGCTTGAATGTAGGTTGTTTACATCATGCTCCTTGAACACTTAATACTGCCATGTAATTTTCCTAAGAACAAGGATATTCAGTTATGTAACCACTTAAAGTGCAGTTATCAATTAAGCTATTTTACATTGATAAAAAGCTTATAGACTGTGTCTCAATGTTTTATGTCCCAAAAATATTTTGAGCCTTTTCTCCTCCCTTGCTAAACCTATCCAGGACCATGCATTACATTTAATTGTCATTGTCTCTTTATCTTTTTAGTTGTGGGAACATATATACAACATAAACTTTCCCATCTCAACCGCTCCCAGGCATACCATTCAATGGATTGATCACATTCATGATATTGCGGGACCCTTACCACCTTCCATTACTAAAACGTTCCCATCTTCTCAAACAGAAACCAACACCCATTATGCATCAACTCTCCATTCCCCCTGCTCCCCACCCCTGGCAACCTGTACTCTTAATTTCTGTCTCTGTGACCATGCATATTCTCCAATTATTCTCTTTGTTGTTACCATGGGGATTAAACTTAACATCCTAAATAATAACCTTGTTTGCTTTGATACCAACTTAACTTCAAAAGTATACACAAACTATGTTCTTATACCATTCCTTCCCCCACCTTTCTGTAGTTCTTGTCACAGATTACCTTTTTATACAATATGAGCCCTAAAAGGATTTCTCATTACATTTCATGCATCTGCCTTTCAGATTCTGTTGGGAAGTAAAAAGTGGAGTTACAAACCAAAAATACATTAGTGCTGGAATTTACATTTTTCCACATTGTACCCTTACCAGATCTTTATTTCTTCATGTGGCTTTGAACTATTGTCTATTGTCCTTTCCTTTCAACCTGCAGAGCTCTTTAGCATCTCTTATAAGGCTGGTCTAGTGATGAATTCCCTCAGCTTTGGTTTATCTGGGAATGACTTAATTTCTCCCTCATTTTTGAAAGGATACAGAATTCTTGGTTAGCAGTTTTTTGCTTTCAGTACTTTAAATATTTCATACCACTGCCTTCTTGCCTCCATGGTTTCTGATGAGAAACCAGCATGTAATCTTATTGAAGCGCCATTATATGTGATATGTTGCTTCTCTCTTGCAGCTTTCAGAATTATCTATCTTTGGCATTGAATGTTTGGGTCATATTGTGGTGTGGATCTGTTTGGGTTTATCATGTTTGGAATTCATTGACTGTCCTAGATATGTATATTCATGTTTTTTGTTAAATTTGGAAAGTTTTTGGCCATTATTGCTTTGAATATTCTCTCTGCCCCTTTCTCTCTTTCTTCTCCTTCTGGAACTCCCAAATGTATAATATTAGTATGCTTGGTGGAACCTGGAACATCACATGTGGGAGTGAGACACCCAATGGCTTGAGCCACCTCCACTCCCCACTTTGTTGTGTCTCTCATTGTGTTTCCTCTTTGTGTCTCTTCATTGTGTCATCTCGTTGCATCATCTTGTTGCGTCAGCTCGCTGTCTTGCTTGTCTTCTTTAGGAGGCACTGGGAACTGAACCCGAGACTTTATGTGGTAGGTGGGTGCCCAACTGCTTGAGCCACATCCGCTTCCTGGGAATTTTTAAATTTTATTACTGTGGTCTTTAGTTCTGTTCGGTACCATTTTATAATTTCATCTCTCTATTGATATTCTCTCTGTCTTCAGCTACCATTTTCCTGATTTCCTTTACTTCTTTATCCATGTTTTCTTTTAGCTCTTTGAGGACAGTTAGGACCATTTATTAAAAAGTTTTGTCTGGTATGTCCCAGGTCTGGTTCTCCTTTTTGATGGTTTCTAATGCTTTAATTGTCTTCTTTGCCTGGGCCATCACTTGCTGTTTCTTTGTATGTTTTGTAATCTTTTGTTGAAACCTGAACATTTTAACTTTTACTGTTATCATTGGAGTTTAGACTCTGAGGTTTCTTTTCCTTAAGCTTGTATCCAGCTACTGTTATGACAGAGCTTTCCTTGAAAGCCAGAGGCTAACAGCAACAACAGCAACAAAAAGAAAACACCTTTCCCAGTCTTTGCCTATTGACCTTTGTGAGTGCTCTTCAGGGCTTGTCCATATAACAGGTTTAGAGAATAGCTCGAGGCCAAAGTGTAGGGGCCTCCCTGATCTTTTCTGCACATGCTTCTTGTCTTGGGCGTATGCATGTGGCCCCAGGAATTCCTCCATTTAGATGGATATGAATGTCCCCTCTTCCCCAGGAAACAGTTTCCTCACAGTCTTAGGTACTGCTGTATCCTTCAGCCTGCAATCCTTTGCTCCAGGCAGCTGTGACTTGACTCCTCTTACAGCATTCTGTTGGAGAGCTCTGTGAGCTGCCTTCTACCCACAGGGCAAGTTCTGGTGTGGTGATTTTTCTGAGGCCATCACCAGGCAGATTAGACCAGACATGCATATTCCTAGGATGTGCATAAGAGTTACTCTGCACCCTCAGGAACCTGTACCAGGAACCTGTACCAGGGACCTGCATTTAGAGTGCAGGATGGCTGTGTGCTAAGCCATAGGGGTGGGGGTGGGGGATGGGAATGGTAGCAGAAAGGGTTCCATGAGAGCCTACCACTATTTTTTTTTTTAAAGGAGGTACCGGGGATTGAACCCAGGACCTTGTACATGGGAAGCAGGTGCTCAACCACTGAGCTACATCTGCTCCCCAAAGAGAATTGGTTTTGTCATTTGTTTTAGGAGGTGGCGGAGATCAAACCCGGGACCTTGTACATGGGAAGCAGGCGCTCAACCACTTGAGCTACATCTGCTCCCCAGTCTACCACTTTTAAGTAGTCTTTTTGTTGATTGGCTGTTTGTCCTTTTACTGTAATCTTTTAACTGTTTTCTGGAATATTGGAAAAGATGTTTCTGCCAGCTCTCCCTGGTTGTTCAAAGCTTCTGTAGGGGGCTAGAGCCCTGAAGTTTCTTGCTTCACCATCTTGAATCAAGCAGGGATAGTAGGTTTGCATTTTTTGAGGACTGGAGCTGTCACTTACATGATAAGAATACATTCATGGCAAAAAAACCCCACAAAAAAAGCCAGGTATTCCTTTTCACGTGAACGTTATGATTGTAAAAGTTATTGCAGGCTCAGTAATGATTTCCTATATTAAAGGTGATGAGTATAACACTTAGAACAATAGAGAGCTGAAACTTGATATTTGTTTGTTGGATGCCAGCTGACAAATACAAAACTAAGCTGCAAAGCAATAAAGGCATGTATTTGGGGTCTTAGAAGTGCAGTTCATGGAGTAGAGATTCAGGTAGGAACTCAAATCATGTCCTATCTTGGCATTTCTAGGCAAGGAAAAAACAAATTAGACAAGTTGCTTGTGGTTAGTGGGTATTTGGGGTACTTCATTGTACTTCAGTTTAGATAGTTAACTGACTTCTTTGTCTTGTGGTTGGTTTCTGGTGTCAGGATATCCATAGGGCTTTGAGGAATATTGTTGCTTGAGGCTTTGCATACTTTGGAAATTTGTGATGTGTGGCTGACACCTGCATCAGAGTAACCTCCAGAATGACCTCCAACTCCATTTTAAATCTCGTAGCCATAGAAACGCTATTTGTTTTTTTTTGTTTTTTTAAAGATTTATTTATTTAATTTACTTTTATCCATTTTATTTATTTATTTATGCCCCCCTGCTGCTTGTGCTCGCTGTGTCCA